>PYHW01010620.1:878270-920648 GCA_013186435.1 Turdus rufiventris | reverse complement strand
GCGGGCCCGGGGGCCAATGGCTGCCGGCTGGGGGCGGGGCCTCGGCCAGCAACCTCGCAGGAGGAGCTGGGGGCAGAGCCTCGCTGTAAAAAAAAAAAAGTGGGCCCTATAGACGGGTGCGCCTTATCTGATCTACAATGCTGCGAGTTTTGCTGACTCCCGGCAGGTGCGCCTTATAGTCAGGTGTGCCTTATGGTCGTGAAATTACTGTAATTTAGAAAACTACTTCAGTCATTTAATGTCACTGAATTTGAAAATATATTTGATGGCTTCTTAAATGTTTCTACAGTATTTTTTTCACTTATCTTGGCAACAAGAACTTCACCTTCTCTGCAGCCCTGCGGCTTGGGCTAGGCCTTAGTTTCATCATTTTCTGAAGATAGTCTAATTCTCGCTTATAGTAGTCTCTGTCATCTTCTAAAGTCTTTACAAATGCATCAAGGCGAGATGGAGATTTGTCTCCTAGGGCAATACCATAGTCCAATCTCATTCTTTCAATTTCTAGGACAAATTCTCGTTCTGGAAGATAAAAAAATAAGAAAGAAAAATAACTCCATAGGGAAGTCATGAATTTCCTCAAACACCCTTGCATTTGGGATGGATTAACTCCCACCAACCATCCAGGCAACAATCCTGCTGAAAAGGATGTAAGAGTTCTAAAGGCTAAAGCAGGCTAAATACAAATAAGTAGCATAAGACCAACAGAGGTCTCACAGCACCTTGGGCTGCAACAACAGAGACAGACTGAAGGATGTGATTATTCCCCTTTATTTAGCACCCATGAGCTTGCATTTCAAATACTGTTCTAAGGTTTGCCTCTCCTACAAGAAGAAAGATGTGGGTAAATTAAATCCAAGGCAAGTCCTGCAAGCTGATCAGGGAACAGAATACTTGCTCTGTGGGGAACAGAGTCCCTGTGGGGAACAGCTGAGGGAACTGGGTTTATTCAGCCTGGAGAAGAGCTGGAGAGCCAAGAGCAGACTGACAGTACCAGGAGGGACTTGCAGATAACATGGAGCCAGTTTCTTCACAGGTGCATAGTAGGCAAATAAGGAACAGTGGCAATTAATCGCTACCAGCAATTCACACAATACGGGGAGTAATATTTTACTCTGAGAACTGAAGAACATTAGAGATGTTGTGGAATCCTCATCCCTGAAGGTTTTCAAAATCTAAATGGATAAATATCTCAAGAAACAGAGTTTGAAGAGTTTTGGAAATTACTTTGTAGGAAACTGCCACAGAATTAGGATATGGATGTCCTGTAGAATCACAGTAAAAAGCTTAACTTTCAGTTCTCCCATAGAGAACTAAAATATCTTTCTATGACAAGAGTTTTCACTTCAACTCTGACTGGAGACCTACTGTCTTCTTTTAATTTACATATATTAAGAGTCTTTTAGTACTATTAACTGTATGTTAACTAGGTGGGTATTCTATCTCAAAAATCAGAAAAAGTTAGTTTCCAAGCATCTATGTTTGATGATTTACCTTTTCTTTCTAAGTTCTCCGTTTTTTCTGTCAGCCTTTGCTTCTCTTGTTGAAGCTGGTTTAACAACAGCTCAAGAGTCCCTTTTTCACTGGTTTTCCCACAGAGCTCTTCATTCAGTCTCTCATTCTCCTTTTCAGATGAGCATAACTCCTGAAGTAACAAGTATTATTATAAAAATTAGAAGTGCCAATAGAGACACTTGGGGGAAAAAATTAACATTTTGTTCAACTTTTGATATACAACACTATTTACTTCTGGTTGACCTTTGTTGCAGGCCATCACTGTATTTATACTACATTTTATTAAATCCAAGTAAGCTTTACTTTTTACATGATTTGCAATCACTAAAAGAAAAGCAAACCAACCAGTAGGATAGTGGGATACAAACATGGGGAAAATATTAATGATGAAAGCAAGAAATAATTTTAGTGGCATTTGTAACACTGTTGGTGTTAAAGTACGTTACAGTACAGCATCTCAGTCAATGCAACTCTGAAGCCAATCAAATCCTATTTGGCACACCTTTCCCATAATCTGATGTCTTGAAAATAAAGTATTTTCATATTTGCAGGTTCCCAAGATAGAATTAAAACAAAACACTGTGCTCAGCTAATATACAAGTTGCTATATATCCTGGAAAGAGTTTGGTCTTCAAAGAATTGATAATAGTGATGTTTTTCATCTGGGTCCTACACTTTATTTCTGAATGAGCCAAGTATTGGATAATTTTTCACATCCCAATTAAGAGACAAAGTAGTTTCTAAACAATGAAAAATCCTCTTGGATGTTATAACTCATTTGTTGTAAAAATGATTATGTCACATGAAAATTATAACTTCAGATAGCAGAAATAAGGAAATGTACAATAAGAACATAGTCAACCATACTGTCTACAGAGATTTCTTTCAGTTTATTTTTGCAACAAAATGATGTAGCTTCTCTAGCTCTTTCATTTAATAATTAGTAATTTTTACATCACAAATTAAGGGCATTAAAAAGTTCTCTTAAGTTAATTGTTAAATTGATATTTTTTTGTAATGAATGAAACAATCATGTAAATGACAGCATGCTAAAAATGGTACAAACAAAACTGAAAATATTTTTACTTACTGATTTAAGCCTTGTTATTGTTTCTTGTAGATCCTGTATTTCACTGACTTTTCTTTCAATTTCTTTCTATCAACCAAAATTAACCTATATGTTAAGAGTTACATATTCAAAATGACAAAAATCCCTTTGTTACAAAAAAAATAAGGAAGCAGACTATTTTGGTAAGAAATTAAGTACAGTTAGTTCCTTGTAAAAAATTGTTAAAGCTCCCATGAATTTAAAGCACAAAAAATTTGTGGTATAAACACCCATGCTCTTTTGGAGCATGATGATTAAATGAATCACTCCACGACTCATAGAAAAAACCCTCTAAACATATGCACTGCTCTTGCAAATATGCATTAACTAGCAATAGCTTGAAGTACCTCAGCATTTTATTTCATACTAACCTAATAGAAGAAAAAAGACACATTTTCCCTTAACTAAAATAATCTCAACCTAATACAGTAAAGAACCAAAATTGTTGTGATTAATCTACTTTAAGTGAGAAAAACAGTGTAATGTTAAGAAAACTGGGAAAAAAATCTTTTTCATCTTCCTTTCACAAGCCAATAAGTCTTTCATTGCAATTAGAGGATACAAAGCCAAGTAAAATGGAGCAGATCCTTCACTCTGACACGTTAGTGATTACCTTTGCTTCTCCTATTTCCTTATCTGCAGTCTCAAGCACTATTTCTTTGTGTCTTTCCAACTGCTGTGCCAAATGATCTATTTCACTCAGTTCTTGACACAGTTCTTCATTTTTAGTGCTTAAATCCACTACCTCACTTGTCACATTTTGTTTAGTGTCCAAGAGATCTTGAATGCGATTTTCAAGTTCTTTGTTTCTTTGCTGAAGATACTCAACCTGAAAGACATTTTTCATTAAAATATTAATATGCATTGTTAGTCAGGTAGCAAAAGTTCCTCCCAATCTTCTGAAATACATCATCTCTATACACAAAGTAAAAAAGGGATACCCTGTTAAAAATGGCAAGATTTTCTATTTTTAGAACTTAATGTTTATCAACCTGAAAAAGAAATACAGTGTTATCAGCTCTCTCATAGTCATGAAGCTGCTATCTAAATTGAACCATACATTCATTTATTGTCAAGTAAAAGTGCTATATTGGGACCAAGCCTGAGCAAATAATCTTGATGGTGCAAAACCAGCTTCATGCAGCTCTGGACTCACTCCCTTTACAATCAATTTGTATTCATCATGGCGTACTAATTCAGGATCACTGAGCACAGCTGTCCTGCTTCCAAGTCATAGCTCATTCTGTATTTTTGCAGCACTGAACCTAAGCTAATAAACTCTTCAACATGGCTCTCATGCCAGTGTACATCATGCAAATCAGTACACAAAACATCTAACTCCCATGAGAAAAACCTCAGAATTTATGGTATAAATTCAAAGATAGGCTTTTCTTGATTTGTACTCCAGCCCATCTTTAAATTTTCATTTGGAGACCAGTATTGAATGAATGCTAGTATACACAGTAAACACAAACACCTTTATCCTAAGCTTATCCTTTCCTCACAAGTTTGTGTTGGAATGAAGGTGGAGACCATTTGAAATCCATGAGGAAGATTCCTCACTCTCTCATGAGAATATCATAATTACATATATCATTGTTACTTTCTGAAGCATAAATGGCATGTATGCAATAACTTTCTAACTAAATAAAAGGATTTTCAAACTTGCTGAAAACAGGGTGTCATACAAAAATTTGCTGAATACTTTCAGATTAACATACTGTGTACAAATATAAGTTCATTGAATTCTTTACCAAAACCTTTCAGACAGATTTTTAAAACAGAAAATGAAATTTCCTTAGACAAGAAATACTGCCACCTAAAAAAAAAGGCAAGTTCCATCAATTGATTTCATATCTGTAGTAATACTTTGAAGAACCAGAAGTTTCGTGGGTTTTTTTCAGATAGCTATGTTTTTAGGTTTGACTAAACAACTATAATAAATTAATTACCTGTAAATTCAAGTGGGAAATAAGTTTCTCATTACTTTTACTTCTTGATTCCAGAGAGAGAACCTCATGAGAACGCCCACCATCCAATGCCAGTGTTAAGCGCTCAATTTCTTTGTCTCTTATCTCAACCTTTGAAGGACAAAAAAACCCGCGCTGGTATCATCATGCACCATTAATAGATCCTTCATTTAAATAAATACACATGTAATATTCAGTAAAAAGATAGGCAACTAAAAATGCAATTTCTATCTGCAATTTGTTTTTAAAATTTTCAGTTCTTCTGAAAAAGTTACATCTTTGAAAGAGAAATAAGTTAATCAAACACAATTTGCAAGGAAAAACTGAAACTGTTCCTATTAGATTACATTCTTGAAGAAAACCAAGCAAGTTTAAATTAAAGTGAAGATAATGAATGCTACAGCTTAACTGAGACTAGCACTTAAAAGTTAGGAAAAATTTCTAAGTAAGCTCAGTGACTATTCCAGTCACAGGCAAAAAGGAACTATTGGAGGAGGAAAACCAAAATGTGAAGGAAAAAGAAAGACAACAGTGTCTGCCAATCACTAGATTTTGAAAGACATAACGTATGAAAATTTGATGTAATTCCATTACTTAAAGATTGTACATATCTCATTAAAACATTGTAAAATCTGTTGTTCATAAATTAACTATCAAAAATTTTTAAAATATAACCAGCCCAAGCAGTGAAAAAAAGATCCTAAGATATATGTAGATCAAATTACTATTTTGGACAAATTAAACTTACACAATAAAAAAATATAGATAAATTCTATCTATGATTGTCAAGTTTAGCTTATTTAATGTAATTTCAATAGACAAAATTTATCAGCAAAACCACCAGGCAAGTGTTTTGTCACTGCTGCTGTCTCCAAAAGATGAGGAGGGAAATTACTCAACATAGGCAAGTTAGAATAATTATATTTCACAGGCCCTACAACGTATTCCCAAGGTTTTTAAGAAACCAAGGTCATTGCCATGACAATGACACCCAAATAATAGCAATAATATTAATATTAATAATAAAACAACAATAGCACTACTACTGATGATATAAACATACCTGTTTGCTATAATTTTTTATTTCCCTTTCAGATGTCTCCAGTTTTTCCTGTAGCTCTATTACTTCTGAGTGCAGCTCTTGAATTCTGAAATGCAGCACTATATTTTTTATATGAATTCATGGAAGAATTGTATATACACAATTCAATATTAGCATTTTATCTTTGCTCCTGAACCCAAATATTCCACAGAGAAATAGTTTTGCTCATGCAAAATATTAATGAAGAAGCTCTTGTTTGAGATACTGTGTCAGGTTGACTTTGGCTGCAGTCCCCCATCCAGAAGCTCTTACTTCCCTTCCATAACAGGATGGGGGAGAAAAGATCAAAAAGCTCATGGGTCAAGATAAAGACAGGGAGACCATTTACCAACTGCTGTCACCATGACAGACTCAAGTAGGGAAAGATTAATTTATCAATTAAAAGGAGTAGGACAGTGAGACACATCTACACGGTGAAGTTAAACAGCTCTTGGCTCACCGATTATCAGCCACCTGGAGAAGGTCTGCAATGTAAGGGTCCTCTGGCTGAGGCACTGGGTAGGCACTGACACCTGATGGGGGCACGAGCTGGTCGATCTGCATGCACTGACGCCTGAAGGGAATGCTTTTCTTCTTGCCACCTAAAAGCCCAAACCCACTGACATTACTTGGAGCTAAAGCAAGGGAATCATCTTCTTCAATACCAAATTAATTTTCCTATTTATTCCACAGCGTCTGAATGGGCACGTTCCACCATTTTAATCCTTCTGCAATAATCTGATAAAATTCACATATTCTAGACAATGCCACTCTTGCAGGTTAGTATCAGTTTTGCCAAAGTTCACTATTATCAAGCAGAGTATGCTATTAGCTTAGTTAGAATGATAACACATTTAGGAAAAAGCAAAACACAGTATTATTTCCAGACAGAACATTTCCTCTTCAATATATGATTAAATAAGATCATGCCATATTGGACAATGTAGTATAGAAAAATCCTAGAAGACTGCTGACCAAAGGGTGAGTATGCAGAAAGACAGACAAAAGCCTAATGTCATCATTGAAGCAAAGGACATGAAGTGCAGAAATGTATAGAAAAATTAAGAGGAAATTTAATTTTCCCTAGCTATCTACTGATTTTCTCAAATGTCAAAAATGCACATATAATTTGATGATTTGGAAAAAAAAGGACATTTTCAAAATTTCACAAAATAATCCTGTATCTCTTAGCTTCAAAAACATTAAGAAAAATGAAACCCTGGAGAAATAAATTAACCTGACAGTAATATCTAGAACGTTTTAAGTTATCAAAAGATCCTTTAAATATAATAAGCTTATAGGAGATCGGAATACTTGTAGACATATTTTGAATCTTGCTATATTTAGATCTTGCTTCCAAAAATCAGAATTTGTCACTTACATCAATTACCTGTCAAAAATATGCAAGTGTCAAACAATCTGCCTCTTAATTAGGTGCAACAATAAAAGAAAAAGCCTGATTAATATTGGATTAATAGTGTCTTCTAGTCACATTTTAACTTAATACTGAATCATTCAAATTTCTCCCTAACACAAGTGATGACCTAATGAAACTTCATACAGAGAAATGACAGAATTCAGAGCCCAAACTTTCAAAGGGCAATGTTACTTTACTGGATATTTTACTACAGTAAGTTCTCTTACTAGAGGAAAAGGTACTATGTCCTGAAGATATAAAAAAGACCAGAATAAAGTTGAAACATCTGTGATTATTTACACTCACCAGGTGTTTGCACAACTGCTTGCAGATTCTTCTCCTGAAGCTGCTGAATTTTTTCAGTCTTGGCTTTGGCCTCCTTTTCCAGCACTTTAATTTTATGTATATACTGGTTATTCAAAAATTTCAAGTCAGATGTTTCATGTTCAATCCTTCTTAAGGAAGCTTTCAAATCTTCAAGGGAAAGAAAAGCAGTATTATCTCTCTTATTGCCTATCCATTTTTCATAGCAGCACCAAAATAAGCATAAAGAAAATCCTATATTCTTTTTCCATAGCATAAAATTATCAAATACACATACATTTGTGCATATTTCTACAAACACACAAAAACATATATTTATATATGTTTTACAAATAAACACCCACTGTGGAACAAAGGCACATTTAACAGCTGTATGTTCAATTTTCAATTAAAAGATACCATTTCAAGGCAGGAAGGTATACATTAAGATTTTTAACATTCTCATATCTAATTAAAACAATAATTTGCAGAACTTGCAAAGTTTTTTGACTGCAGAAGAAATATCTGAGCATGAACCCTAATTCATTGAAGGTATCAAACTCCATGACTACTCACACTCACTTAAAAGTACAGATAAAAGAACCTGCAGATCAAGGATTTAGCACCAATTTTATTTTGGCATGGAAGGATTTAAAAAAGAAAAAATCATCATTTGTATATTACCTTTAACACGATGATCAGACAGCTCTTTCAGTTTCAATATTTCTAAATGTAGATCATTATTTTCCCTGATAAGTCTAGCATTCTCCATTTTATAAGGTTCCAAAATAGTATCATAGTTGCTGCATTCTTTCTCAGATTTTCCAGAAGATAACTTTGCTCTGCGCAAGCTCTCAGTTGTGTGAACTAAGTCACTAGGATAAAGGAGCATCGGATGGGTTAGCAATGTTATCAGCCTTCACAATGCAGATGCAAATGTTTATTATACCTGAGAAACAAAACTCTTTCCCCAAGGCGGGAAACAAATGAATTCAAAAAAAAGGCAACAAAAATTCATGGCGTGTAAGAAAAAACTGAAGGATAGGAATCATCTATTTAAAAAAAACCCAGAAAATAGGAAAGAACAGGACAAAAGAAAAGGACCAAAAGAGAAAACAAAGTAGTTACAAAGCATATCAGGAGTTTACATCTGATAAGTATCAAAGTTCGTGATGAAGAGAGTAAATCTACCTGGTAAACACAGGAATGAGACTTAATGTTGAAGACAGATTACTCCATATTTGCCTACCCATGGCTCTGCATTACATACTAGAGAGAGCAACAGAACCAGAATAGCTACATTTGTGTGTCTAGTCAAATATAACTGGATTAACTATGGGAATTACTATGTTCTTAATAATATCAAAGCCAAAAATGGTAGATGTAATAAGAAGGAAATCTGAACATTTTTGGTTGTTTTCTGCTATGTGTCTTGCAAAAAGGGCAAAGACAACAAATTTAAAATTTACTAAATAAGGCCATAATAAACAGACATGCAAATATTTTATTTTAAGTCGCAGAACAGGCAATAAGGATTATTTTTTATTCAACCAGTTATAAGCATGTGTCCTTATAAGCACATATCAATAGTGACTATGCTTGGTTCTCTTACAAGGTTAGAAAAGTTGAATTTTCCTATGCCATAGATCCTTAGAAGCAATTTTAGTGAATTAAATTAAATCTTAAGATGTTCCCATCATTTAAGCAAACCCATTTGACTTCATCATACACTGGAACTTAATGTTAGCTCTGAAATAACACTGCTAAAAAATCATCCTCAGATTAAGCCTTCTTCCTTACATGTCAAAAATCAAACAATACCTACTACACAATAACTATTTTTTAATGAATCTCCTTCTGAATACCTGAAAAGCTTTTCCACCAAAGGTAAACTGTCCACTCCCAGTGGGTGCCGATAGCCCAGCTGATCCAGACGTTTCCTGAGATTAACAAACCTTCGCTCTGCATTTGCAGTCATTGTAAACACACCTCCAAAGCTGCTTTTGTCACAGTCAAGAAAAACAGGACACCTCCAAAAGACTGTTGGCTACAGCATCTGTCCTTAGAGCTGAAAAAATACAGAAAAACAGTAACGGAAGAAACATTTTTATTATGTAGGAATTACAGTGTATAAACATCTCCTTAAAATGTAAATAAATCAAAAACAGGATTACTGTAACTGTAAAGTTTCAAACATATTTAGATATATCTTTAAAAATAAGTATTTGCCTTGGCAGTTAGTTTTCTCATTGTATTCTGATTTTTTTGAATCATGGTCTTCATTGTCTCTTACACAATACAAACTGACAGATTATTCTGAAAAACTTATATTTTTTTCATATATAAATCTTACTTCCAAAGTTTACAAGCCAGTACTTCATATAACTTATTCCAACCATTTCTAAAATTGCATAAAATGTGTAAAATGTTAGAAACAGATTAACTTTCAACATCTATATTCTATGATAGAAGATAGGAAAGATAAAAAATACTGGTGTGTTGTAGTCATACTTGCATCGTTTTCTGGAAAATACAGTTCAAGCATCAGAGAGTGTTCAGGGTTTTCTTCAATTGACTGATTAGTTATCTTTTTATTACTAAGTTGATCTAAAGGGGACTGAATCAGCATTAATGCATCTGAATCCAAATGATAATTTGGGTTTTTCCAAGTACATTTGAGGGAAGAAGGACTTTTATATCATTATCCTTCTGAATTCAGACATAGAATAAGAAGACAAATCAAGTGCTAAAGCTTATGCTTCTTAATCTGTGATAACATCTGTTCAATAGTTAGAAATATTTTTGAAAAGTAGTTATGTCTGTAAAACATCTTCTCTCACATCTTTTCAGAAGGTTCATTATTAACCTGCTGACTGCAAAGACCTCAGCAGCCAAACTACCCATTCAAGGAGGTGTTGTTTGCATCTCATATAAATCAAAAGAATATAGAGATCACCCAAACTATGATCACAATCCTCCAGATTTTAAAAAGATATTAAATAAATACATGCAGGTATATGAAAATAAAATTAATTATCAATAATAAAGTGAGGAAAATGTGCATGTTCCTCTCATATCTAATGCTGGAAAGTTAAGATTTCACCTTATTTTATTAAAACACGACAAAGAAGTTTAGCAATGGACCTGTGGTTGCTGGTCACTGCTCTGTAGATGAGACTCACCAGTCTTACATGCACTGCATCTGTTCTGGGTACCACCAAAAATATTTGCTTGAAGAGGTTCAGGTTGTTGGGATATTAATTAAGGAATGGCATGGCCAACCATCCCTTTACATTCTGTGCTGGGATGGTTGAAGGAGGCGACGGCACACTTTCTTTCCACTGGTGTACTAAGATGGGTAGCAAATGATCTTCATACTCCTCTGACAGCCAAAGGTTAAAGTAACAAGTTCTTGGTATTTCTACATTAAAATTGAAGATTCTGTGTTGAATTCAGGAAAAGTGTGATTGTGTTACTGTCTAGATTGAGTCTCAGGAATGTATTTTATATTACGATAGAAGAAAACTGGTAACTCCTGAGTCCATCTTCTCCTTAAGAAGACTCGTATCAGTTAAAAGCATTAAATTACCTTAAAATAGTTCATCAGCTTTGTTTAAAAGCTTGTATTTTAGAAAGAGCAAAGATTTTTTTAGTAGTCAAAAATTGAGAAAGTTTTACAGAAGAAATGTCACGAACAAAACCGTGTCATAGCTTGTACAGGAAGAGACTTTTTTCTGCAATAACTGCAAAGAAAAATAAATGGACATATGTTAGCATTTCAGTTTCTGTGGCTAGGAGGCACACATATAATCTTACTAAATCTCTGCAATGGGCATTTAAAGTATAGTAACCTAAACATAATCCAATATTGGGAAGTACTGACAAATTGTTGGTTGAATCACTTTCCTTCCTAAAAACTGACATTTTAAATTTAACTCGTTATTTCCACTGGAATCAATCCAGAAAGGGTATTACCTTATATTCCCTTGAACCACATCTGAGCCACAATAAGCCCAGAAAATGAATAGATGTAGTACAGGTCCAAAAGGCATCCTGGAATGAACATAAGAATTGGGGTTGTTATATCAGAGTGCTTAACATAGATATTAAAGTCTTCAAAGACAATAATTGTCATACACCCTTTGTTGGAAAAAAATCATGTTCCAGTAATTTCAGACTTCTGCCATTACAGACTACTATAATTCAAATCTTATATCCTAAACTTAGTCTATCACTAGTCTTTCCCTCACATGAAAAAGTATCTAGTAACTTCTACATGAGGAAAATTTGTTTTTCTGGGAATATAAAATCAATGCACTGATTCAGTTGAATCTAAGACCTGTCTGACACAATATCCCGTGTCTCTTGACAGTTGCCACAGTTTTGTACAAGAGTACAAAAACCTAAAAAACAAGTCAAATCTTACTCCTACTTACATTTTCTTCATACAAGCCTATAAGGCAAGGCCTTGAAGGGCTTAAAGTTGGACTGAAATTATTGTAATAGTATCTGATAGACCTTTCTCTGAGCAGCCATAGAGATATTTGGCTGTAGCCTTCACTATTCATATTGGTTCCTAACTTACCATTTGCCTTTTTGATCAGTCCAAAGCATCGATTAGATGCATTTACAGTGACACTTCTCACCGAGTGGTTGTTACCACTTAGAGACCCCATGTATCACTTTGCCTTTACTAACACTGCTCCTTAACTCTGCCATCACTACTCAGTCCAGTGAAATTCTTCTAACCCCCTTGGACTGCACTTAACATGTCCACATAACGAGCAAATTTTGTCCCCTGCTCTTTAACCCACCCTTTCACATTGTTCAGTGTTTGTCATGGCTTAACCCCAGCTTGCAACCAAGCATCACACAATTGGTTTGCTTACTCCCCCCACCCCCATAGGGATGAAGAGGAGAATCAGAGGGAAAAAAAGGCAAAACTTGATTACCATAGCAACAATTTAATACTTGAAACAAAATATAATCATAATAACAATAAGAAGAGCAAGAGAGGTTGATAAAACCCAAGAGATGCACAGTGCAATTGCTCACCACCTGATGACTGATGCCCAACCTGTCCCCGAACCACAATCAGCCCTGCTCCGCGTAACTCCCCCAGTTTATATACTGGGCATGAAGTTCTAGGGTGTGGAATACCCCTTTGGCCAGCTCAGCTCATCAGACCTGGCTATGCTCCCTTCTGGCTTTCCATGCAGCTCCTCACTGGCACTGAGAAGTCCTTTGTTGAGAGCAAGCACTACTTAGCAACAACCAAAACACCAGAGTGTTATCAACATTATTCTCATGCTGAATCCAAAACACAACATTGCACAGGATACTAGGAAGGAAACAAACTTTATCCCAGCTGAAACCAGGGCACTTGGTCTTTGTTTGCTCTAAAGCACAATCAGATGCATTCACCATGACATCTTTCTGAGCAGTTACTGTCATTTTAGACCACAGCATATATCACTCTGCCTTTATTAACACTATCCTTTAATTAGTGTTAATACTTTATTACTCAGTCCAGTGAAACTCTTCTGCAATCCTTGAGATTACACTTAACAGGTCTATAAATTGAGCAAATTTTGTCCCGTGTTGTTTAACCCATTCTTTCAGATCACTAATAAGTCTTAAACAGCAATCTGTAAGGTAGTACTTTCTACTCTCTCTTTTAACCACTAGCTTCTTTTCTCCATTTCTGACAGAGGCCTGCTTTCTTAAAAGCATTTGGCAAAGAACCTTCTCAAAAAGCTTTTTGGAAATCCAAGTTTTCTACATTATTTGCACCCAGTCAATTCAATCTAGAATATGCTTTTCTTTAAAGAAGCTTAATAGCCTTGTGAATCACAACTGAATCCTGATGAAAGGTATGTCACACCTACTAGATGTCTGTAAGTTTGCAATGTACTTCCTATGAGATAAGCTACATTAGCTGCATAAATAGTTCACATCATTTATCATCTGAATATTTATTGCAATTTAGTGTTGCTGAGAAGAAAATTGTATCTCTATTTTCAATGAAAAATAGAAAAGAGAAAATTGAACAGTACTTTAAATCAGCCATTTACTAAACAGGATTTATTAATATGCCTAAATGACTGCATCTCTCAGTTGCTTGCTGAAGAGTATTCAGAGCCAATAGCCTCATTTTTTGTTCCCCCTTTGCTAATGAAGACTGCTGAAGGTGACAACATTCACATGCTTAATTTTATGACATRCCTGGATGGCTGTGAGCAGTCATTTAAAGATATAAATGTTTATGTTACATATGTAGCACCTAAGAACTGKTCTCTATTGTTTTAAGTCACCAGTGTCTAAAATTGCACCTTGATGGGAAAGATGGACAATAATGGAATCTTATATCCAGCTGCAATAGGCTTTTAAGTAGACAACGAACAGGCATAAAATTATGGGAAAGAATAAATGTTTATATGAATTAGGTTAGCAGACTGAAGTCCTCCTTCTATTCGGAGAACAACGCAGCAAATTTGATGGTGAGTACAGGTTAAGAACTGTTGCAGATGCAACAGTTGTGTTATCAATAAGAAAATTTAATAATAAAAAAGCAGAGCAAAGGTGGATCTTGGCCATGGAAGAAATAATGCAGTCACTGTGCAATGTGGACGACAAAACGACACTGCTAACAGCTGAATACAAGCAAATTCCTTTGGACAAAACCAGATTTCCTCGCTGAAGTGTCATGGAATGCCAGAATGGTTAGGGCTGGAAGGCAGCTCTGGAGATCATCCAGCCAAGGCAGGGTCACCTGGAGCAGGTGACAGGAAGGCGTCCAGGTGGGTTTGGAATGTCTCCAGAGAGCAAGACTCCGCCACCTCCCTGGGCAGCCTGTCACCACATCCTGTGAGCTCCCACTGCAGCACAAGAAAACTCTTTCGATTATGAGCCTGCTCATCACCCGTCTCCCTAAACGGGGAGCTTTGCAGACCTTCCAGCAACCCCGATCTGTACCTACAGAGGGGCGGTCTGTCCCTTACCAACAGGTGTACACCACTTTTTCCCCACACTTACCACTAAAAGCAGGTGCGGGCGAGCAGCGCGGCTGCGGAGCGGCCGCGATGTCCCAGCGTTTGAAATCCTTTGAAAATGGCGCGCGGAGCAGCGGCCGCTTCCGGCCCGTCACTGCAGCAACGGGTGGACGCGCCCGCCTGGGCCCGGCCTGCCAGCCCCTTCCCTTTCCTTCCCCGCCCGCCTGGGCCCGGCCTTCCAGCCCCTTCCCTTCCTTTCCCGCCCGCCTGGGCCCGGCCTGGCCGCCCCTTCCTGGCCCGCCCCTTCCCGGCCCGGCCCGGCCCAGCAGCCCTCTCGCGGCGGCGGAACCCTTCCTGCTGCCCTGGGCCGGGCCGCGGGGGTGCGCAGGGCCCCAGCAGAGCCGGCGAGAAAGATGGAGAGGAAAGGTTTCCATGGGCATGTAGTGACGGGAGAAGGGGCGAAGGATTCGGAGTGAAAGAGAAGCAGGTTTAGGACTGGATAGGAGGAAGAAGCTCTTTACTGTAAGGGTGGTGACACGCCAAACAAGTTGCCCAGAGAAGCTGTGGATGCTCCACTCCTGGAAGCGTTTAACGCCAGGCTAAATGGGGTTTTGAGCAGCCTGGTCTACTGGAAAGTGTCCCTGCCCATGGAAGGCGCTTGGAACTAGAAGATCTTGAAGGTCCCTTCCAACACAAGCAATTCTATGAATCTGTGAAATGCAGGTGTCTCAATGTTCCTGAGTTCCATCTAGCAGATTTGTTACAAAACTCAGAAGAAAAAACTCACATTCATACTGGTTTGTTTTTCTATTCTTACACTGGCCTTTGAAAAAAACATTTTACCTCTATCTGCCTGTTCATAGTGCCTTTTTCTATCCTATATACACCCCACCTCTATCCAACAACTTGGCAATTTCACCAAGCTGTACAGAAAACCTAGGTCCTGAATCCCTGACACCTGAAGCTCCAGGAGGAGGAAGGGTTACATGAGGCTAGAGTATACTGATATTATATCATATTTACTAAAAGGAAGAGAAACAACATGGATGCAGAAATGGAGCAACTCTTCAGTAGCCAGCAGCAAAACAATGGAATTAACTTCTTCAGGTATAATCACTTTTTTGAGTAACTCCACAGAAATAAAGAATATGATGAACATCGTTTAATTAAGAATTATAGCCATAGTCACATTACATCTCAGAACATGAATTTAGTCTTCCCGCTGCATGAAGTTCTACATCCATACTTTGTAGAACAAGGAAGGGAAAATATCTGATAGTCTTCAATGCTTACATAATTTCTATGATGCAAAATATTAGTGAAAACAGTAGTATTCTTTTGGCATACTATGAAGGTAATGCTTACTGCTTTTGGCAAGAGAAGGGATTATAAATAAAAACATCTGAATATTAGGGAAAAGGAAAAACTGTATCCAGAGTGTTTCACAGAATTAATACTTTCAAACAGTACTTCAGCCCAGTAGAAGCACGACAAATCCCTGAAGGTTCTGTTTTGCCCTGAAAGGCATTTGAAGCAGGAGTGTTACTCAACATACACGGCAGTTACCTACACACACATGGAAATCCACCTTTTAAAACCCAGTAACATTTATAGTGCTTGATTCCTTTATACACAGGCACACACTTTCCTAGCTTCTCTTTCCCCTTCTAGAACTTAATGAGACTGTGCAATACTGGAGCAGTAGTCTAAAATATCCTGTATAGTAAATTCCATAGTAATTCCTGATCCAGGGTAGCAGCGAGCTATCAGCCCTTCAAAGTGCTTGTATTGTCGTATGAATTCATCTTGCATGGAATGCCACACAACCTGCCAAAGAAAGCAAAGTTTAGGAAAAGTCAACTGGCACAATACACTACATAGGTGAACTACAAAACATTGGCTCATTAATTGATTCTCAATTCAGGTGTCATTTTACAGTTAAAGTTTACTAATAACAGTCAATAGATGGAGTTACTGCATTAAAAAGAAGATTGATGCTTTTTACCCATTAAGATCTGTAATGTCAACATGACTTGTATAAATGTGCAAAGCAGATAATAGTAAAGAAGATGGGGAAGTTTTCCTAATAGAGGTATTGCTTTTCTCTTTCAGGGAAACACCCTGAACCAGAAGAGTGCTATAATCCATGTTTCAGACTTTCAAAAACTGTTTAAAACAAGCTTAACTCAAGCCTATTTATCACTCCAGCAGAAAAATTTACACAGTATAAGAAAAACATCAGATAATACAACTATGAGAAAATACATAATTGAAAGTATTCTGCTATAGTGCACTAGCTAAATTTCACATCAGGATTAATTACCAATTCATTTAAATCTACTCTACTTGAAATATATTTTGCAGAGCAGACATCAACCATTAATGGTCAGCTAGGGAATCATAAAGGAAGTTTCTTTCTGAAAAGAAAATTTTCTTTCACTCTGGTCCAAACCAGTGTTAATCAAATAGAAACAGAGTAGATTATAAAAAGACCCAAAAGCTGTACTCAGAATTTATGTTCTTAGAGTTATGCTGAACATTCTCACAGAATACATATGCAAAAGCAGCAATAAAAAGTCTGTGTGATGTTACAGTGATTTAGTTTACCTGAAGTAAGTTTTCTTCTTCACAGAGATGTTTATCTACCTTCTTGTAGAGATTATCTAATCCCTTCTTCACTTCTTTACCAGGATATTCCTTTATAACTTTACGAAGCTCCTGTTTATTAAAAGCCAGCTGATAGCTTACTTCCTCTTCTCGTATACCTTGTGCCACACGAGCTTCAACACCTTCAAAGAAATGCTAACAAGTAATAGATTAGTCACGATCACAAATCTGAGCTAAATACAGTAATTTCATGACTATAAGGCGCACCCTTTTGACAAAAACTTTCCCCCGAACCCAGAACTGCGCCTTATAGTCTGGTGCACCTTATATGATCTGCAAAGTTGCGAAATTTGCCAAACTGGAAGTGTGAGCAGCAATGGGGGGGCAGTGCGGCGGGTGTGCCAAGTCACAAGGGAGGGCGGGAGAGGGCGGCCACGGCCGGCAGGAGCTGCACAGGGAGGGAGGGAGCTGCCACCGGCCCCAGCCCCGGGGGAAGAAGAAGCCGGGTGGCACCAGCCCTGGCCCGGGCATGGGGACAACCAGGAGCCACCGGGCGCGGGGACAACCAGGATCCGCTGCATGACCCCAGGGACAACCACGAGCTGCCGGGCACAGGGACAACCAGGAGCTGCTGCATGGCCGCAGTCCAGGCGTGGGGGGATGGAGCCGCCAGCGGCTGTGCCGCAAGTCGAGCTGCGCCAGCCAGCGCCGGGCAGGAGTGCCCGGGCCTGCGGCATCTGCGGCCGCTTGGGCAGGGGAAACCTGGACCTGCGGCTGCACGGTGGGAGCCACGAGCCACACCAGCTGGTGCTGGGGGCAGGCAGGAGTGCCAGGGCCTGTGGCCGTGAGCCAAGCCGTGAGGTGGGGTGGCGCCACAGGAGTGCCAAGCCGCGAGGTGGGGCAGGAGCAGGCAGCCCCCGGCCAGCAGGAGCCACACAGGTAGAGAGAGAGTGGCCAGCGCCGTGCTGCCCCGAGCCGCGGGCGGTCCTGAGCCATCCTGAACCGCATTACCCCTGAGGTGTGAGCCGTGGCCGCCCCAAGCCCCTCCAGCCGCGGCGGGCGGGAGTGCTAGGCCCCGCGCACGGGGAGGGTGCTTAGGGTTGCGTTTAAAGGCTACACCAATCTGTTAAAATGCTTCCAATTTGAGCACATGCCAGTAAACTCCAGGATCGTGGGATTCCGTTACTAGTTAGTTACTTTGTTGCACCTTATATGACCTACAAAGTTGCAAAATGTGCCGGCTCCCATGGGGGTGTGCCTTATAGTCCCGCGCGGCTTATGGCAGTGAAATTACTGTAACTTAAAAAGGATATGTATGGTTAAATCTTGATTCTGCTTCATGACTGGTGTGTTGTCCCAATTTTTGTTTTTTAAGTGGGCATGAAGTACAGCTCAGCCATAAACATTAAAACACAGCCCAACAATACAGCAGTCCAAGCACTAGCATAAAATTGAAACCAATCATTTCTAGAAGCAATAGAGCTTTTCTTTGCAAGTTTGTAACTAATGACCAATCAAAATCCTCAATTCAGGAGCTGATAGCCAGGGATCCAAATACTGGATTTTCTGGATGAACTCCCTAAGCACCTGAGTACCTTTTAAACCGTAATTACACAAGAGCATATTTGTTCACAATTGCCCTCCCTTCTCACTGCCATTGACCAGTTTTCTCAACATAGTAAATACAGAAGTTTTAGTAAATAGAGGGAAGTACTGCTGTGAACATGCAGGTTAAGCTCAACAGGTCTGGATAGGACAGAGGTAGCTCTCTAGTTAACTTTCTTCACAGCAGTCTGTATGGTGCTGTGTTTTGCATTTGTGGCTAAAACTGGGGCTGATAACACAACATTTTGGTTACGGCCGAACAGGTCAAACCTGACCAAATCATAGCACATAACATCATGCTCAGCTATAAAAATTAAGGTTGGAGGAGGCAGGGCTGGTGTTTGGCTTCAAGGTGGCTGTTGCTCAGAAATTGCTTGGGCACCAGTCTGCTTGTGATAGGTAGTCAATGACTGCTTTTGCATCACTTACTTTTTTTTTTTTCCTCTATCTTTCTCTCTCCCCTTCTCTGATTAAACTGTCTTCACCCCTGCCCCAAAGTTTTTTCACTTTTGCTCTTCCTACTGTCTCCCCTGGAGAAGAGGGACTGAGCAACAGTTAGCTACATGGCAGCTTAGGTGTTGGTCAGAGTCAATCCACAAGTGGGAAACAGCAATAAAGTATTTTAATTTTCAGAAAGGGAATGCATCTTAAATGTCTATAAAAATGGATGCCTGAAATCCTGTTTATAGAAAAAAGCCGTGAGAATTTCAAGTGGACAGAACTGAGTCTGAGCCTAAGTTACCACTCAGTTGAACATTTAGTTAAATGTCAGGCATACAAAATTTTCCTTGACTTTTCTTCTTATTGAACAGCCCAGAAACTACAGCAATTTTTTCTGCAGTTGACATGAGGAAGATTATCCCAAAAATCCTGATGACTCTTCCTCTCACTTTCTTCTTTCTCAAAACCATTTGCTTAAGGCACTGATATTTAGTCAATACTATTAATTGCCATGAAAAATTTGGTTATTTTCATTCAAGACTGTTACCCTCATGAGTACTCCTGCCAGACATGCTCCAGTGCAAAATAATAAAATAAGAGATTATAATAGATGCAGTGATAAAGAGATCAAATAGTGGAAGTAATATATTCCAAAACTATCTGATACCATTTAAATGAATACTCAAATATACTCACATTTAATTTCTCAAGAGGCTGCCCAAGTGAGTAGATTACGTAAGATTGAAGATGATCAGTGTACTTCTGTTTGGCTTCTTTTTTCTCAGCCTCCAGACAAGAAATTTTCAAGCGAGAAAGTGTTGCAAAAATATGATGGAAGTTCTCCATCATGACAACATCCCTGGGTGTCTTCTGGCTTTCATTAGCTACTTTCTCAACTAAAAGAAATGAGAAGCAAAATACTAAGAATACCAAAAGGACAAACAAATTCAGAAAAACAACCAATAACCATAATACTATCAGAAAAGGAATTTGGAATTTTATGTAATTGATTACCATTCGTATGAGTACTTGTCAGAACTGCTACTAAAAAAAAGTTACCCAAAAGCCTTCAAAAGAAGCAGCTGATACATACAGGCTTGAAGACAATTAAATTTGTATGGCAAAAAAGTCACTTACAAAAATATACAAAATAATGAGTATGTATGGTCTCATTTACAGGTGTGAGAAACAAGTCACCTTCTGGGGAGGTTTACAAGCAAACTTTCAGTATCCCTAATAAATTGCACATGATAGAACTATTTAAGAGAAGTCACAGCAAAATCAATTCCCATCTTCACTAGGACAAAAATCTCCAATAAGGTGATGGGTTTTAGTAAAATGTACTTCTCAATTTCCATTTTTGTTTATTAGATTTATGGTCAAAATTACTGTCACTCCCCAAATTTAATAATAAAAACGGATAATCCTGCACATAGTTCTTTTACTTCTCCCTCCCCCTGCCAAAAAAAAGTTAAAAAACCCAAACCCAAAAAACAAGCAGGCAAAAAAATTTCTACCTATCCCTCCCTTACTGCACCTAAAAGTGCTGAAAGAGGATGGCTTCAACTGAGTGCATTTGCCTGTTCATCCATTAATAATTTTTCTGAGACTACCAGGATGCCCATCATGAAAGTGATCCAGGGCAGCAGGGTATCAGTAATGACCATAGATTTTTTTCAGTCAAAACACTGAACTGCTAATTAGGAAAAATCTGCTACTGCCAATTTTCGTTCTTCCTATATGACTTTTTACAGGGGGGAAAAAAAAAGACAAGAAACCACTTCATATTGAGCGTGCCAGGTGTCTGCCATCTCCCCTCCCTCTTCAGAGTCTTAACCACTTCCCTCTGTCACAACTCAAAGTTACTTGACAGGATGTACAAAGGGAAGTATCTAGAAGTATATTACAGTCAAAAGGATTACACTTGCTCACAATAACAGAGACAACCAAAATTTCAGCACAGTCTTAAAAAAAATCACCTGTTAATTGGGGCAAAATTATATATAAACAGATGGAAACAATTATTTTAGTAACTATGACAGCCTTGGAAGACCTACCACTGTCAAAGACAGCTCTGATAAGTTTTATGTAGGCTTTATCTAGATCTCCTCGACGTTCTGCATTTTTGAAAATTGATTCAGCAAGGGCTGCAAACTCTTCAAATTCAGCAACAAATGGAAGGATCCCAACTTTACTCTTCTTTGAGATTTTCACTTCATCCATCTGCTTCATCTGATTACTCTTTAATTTAAAACAAGAACAAGTGTTAGGCTCCAGATCGTGTAACAACTATTAAAAGAAAAAATCAGACATACTGAAAAACTGACATTTATCCACCAGAGACAGAAATAGTTATTTCAATTAGTACATCTATTTAGTCTTTCATACTTTTTACCCTTACAATTTTTTGAAGTAAAATAATTGGAAAGAAAAAGAAAAGATGGTCTTTTATTCCCCTTCATTTACTCAGTATTACAAAAACAAACACCCACCCCAAATTTATGCAACAAAAGCAATTAACAATTTTCATTTTATAATCTAACAAGGAACTTCACTTTTCCGATTCAGCCAAGCTAACAATTTCTTCTGCTGCTGGAAGTTTCTTTAGTCTTCTTTTGAAGAAATTTTATTTCTGAGTGTAATAAAAAAATCAGTTTCCAAATATTTTAAGTATTAAACTGATCAAGAATGGTCAGTTTTATGTTTGCCTAGAGTCAAACTACATTTATGGCAATGAAACAAAGTTATACCAACAACTCTGTTTTCAGTAAACCTGCCATATTTAATATAATGATCATAATTATATATATAGTAAGTATATAATACACTGCATTAACAAAAAGAATTTTCGGACAGTAGATGTTGCCTCTGCTACTGCCAAAAGAACTCACAACCTCCTAAGTCCACAAGGTTTGGTTTTGGCAAGTAAAAAAGGCAGAGAGTTATATTTTACTTAATGGACTTCAGTCATCTCAGTAGGAGTACAAGTTTAAACAAACAACTAAGAATGTTAACTAGCTCAGAACTGTGAACAAGTAGTCCTGTTACAAAAAGCTACTTATTGAGGAAAACTTGAATGGAGAGGCAAGAAACACAATTACCATTCATTTGAAGGCTTGGCCAGTAGAAAAGCAATAAATTACTAATTTTCACTTCAATTTAAGTATATAGAAGCGTAAAATCAAATTGGGTAGGAGTGGGCTTACTATACTATTACAGTTAGCTTAATCAGAATAACTAAAGAACTTACAATGCATTTATCAAAGTTCCTTTTGACAGTCACCAAAACATTTCCAAGAGTTGTGCTGAGAAAGGACGCAGGGTCCACATTTTGTGCTGTCCATACATGATGGCTCATCTTAACTAACATATAAAGGGAATTAAAGCTATCAATCTTGTCTCCCAGTGCTATAAGGTTATTCAGCTCAGGTTCAATACAACGAAATATTTTTGTCATCATTTGTCGGATCATGTCCTTCCTATTAAAAATGCATAAGAGGAAAATATTACTCTGACAGTTTACTAGGCTATTTTACATGTTTTTTAATATATTTATTTCATATAGTAGTCTCATTTACATTCAACAAGTTTCATGAGTTTCACAAAGTCAGTATCACACAGTAAAAATCAACAGTTACAGGTATAGAATGTTCCAAAAAGTATTCTCTGTGGAAGCTGCCACACACTCTCAGAACTTTGCTAAGCATGTTTTCTACATTATAGTGCCTAATTTCAATTTGCAAACTATTAAGAGAATTAAACAAGTATGTACAGAAACACCCATCCCATATACAAAAAATATTCTTTTTACTGACACATTCAGTGTCTAGGTAAAAATTAAAAGTACACAATTCACTTTTACTGAAAGGGAATAATTTCTGATTTTAGAGAAATTCTGATTTGATATGTCAAATAAATTCAAACACAGGCTTAGGAATCAATAATAAAACATAGCAGCACATACTCAGATGATACTGGTTGTGGAACACCTGGAGTGTGTGAACGAGATAAAGCTACTCCATCCACTTCCTCCACTTCATTCTGTGAGAACAAGGAATGTATGTAAAGATGTGTCTCCAATTCTATATCAAAGCAGTTACTATATCTGACAAAAGCAATATATAAAATATTATATAATATATATATTATAAATATATATAATATTACAAAATACATAAAAGCAGCTCCATACCCCCAGCACCCCCTGCCTCCAGAGGAGAAAACAGAGCAGTTTGCAAGTCTCTGGTCATTTTCCAGTCATGTTCCACCAAATTCAATATTATCCATAACCACTCCCCACTGCCTTCCTACACAGCATGATATAGAGTGTTTGTTGTCATGAGGAGACAAAGCCATGGCAAAGGAAACATCTTACTCCTTTTCTCATTAATTTTGTATTGGGCAACCAAAAATAAAGATCGTTCCAGTTCATGAAAAAAAAATGAATTATTTATCACCTGGATCACATAATCACTGATAAATTCCAAACTTTTCTTTTAAACAGGTCTCTTTTGAGGCCTGGTCAATACTTTTTACTTCAGTGACAGAGAATGTAAGTCATACCGTTGTTCCAGAGGTGCTCTGATGTTGTTGTAGTTTGAAAAATTTACTAATGAAGTCCTGTTCCGCCAGACACAGAGGCTCTAGTTCACTTAATACTTGCTCAAAAATCTAAAGAAAGTAAAAGTATTTTATCAACACACCAAATACTCCAGACGGTTAGCAATACTAATTTTAATTTTTTGTAGTATATACTTCTATCTTCACTAAGCTTTAGAAGCCTTACTGCTACTCAACAGAAATGAAAACAGCTTGTACTCAGATTTCTAAAAGTAACAGCTACATCTTCAACATCAAACTTTCTTATCCATGCAATACTGTGAAGAAAAGAACAATCTGTTTTTCCACAACTAGAAGTTTTCTAGTTGCAGCCTGAGGAAGCACTTTTGTGCTATAATGTGAACACTTGCATTTTAATTGTAAACTCTGGGTTCTGCCACCATCTTTTCTGCCTGGGTTGCTGAGCAGAAGGAGACAAAATTAAAAGCCTTGGGGAAGAAAAACAGGTCAATTGTGGATGTCAAAGTTAACTGCTTGGTAGAAAAAGCTGAAAAAGTCTGCACACAGCTGCTACAGAAACAAATAAGTCTTGTACTGAATATGCAACACAATTTTTAGATTTAAGCTAAAATTTAACACTATTTTGGCAATAAGTGATTAAAATAATTTAATTTTATCAATACAAAATAAGGAAATTCTAAGTCAAATGTTCAGTATATTTCTCTTAGAGTTTTCTCAGAAAGTATTTAAAAACTAAGGCATGCAATAATTTACATAAATTAAACCAATCTAGCCACATAGGAAATCCATGCTGATGAAAATTCCCACAGGAAAAAAAACCAGCAACCTAGTAGGTCAGCTCAATAGTGTACAACTCTGTGTATACTAAATCCCCATATCCCCAATGGGTATGACATACAAGTGAGAAATTGAAAATAAAAGCACAATAATTGTATAAACCTTTTTTAGCAAGTTAGTATTTTTATTCTTGAGAAGTTGCTGCTACAAGTTTGCAATAACTTAACAGTTAATATTGTTTCAGGCATGTATTTCCTCCCAGAAAAAGACTGAGCAATGATTTGAAGAGGTCAGAAGAAAAACATTCATCTCCATCATATAATTCAATAAAGAACAACAAAATTATCTATGACTGATAACTACTCATTTTCCTTCCACAGCGCTGAGGAGTTAATTCCACAATAAATGGTGAGCACTGTCACTTTTAATGGTTCAGGAAAGAAAGTCAACAGATGCTGAGGACAGCAGATTTTAAAACATCATCAGGCCAGTCCAATAATAACTTAGCGCTATTGGTCAAAGTTGAAAACTGATGATAACTGATGTGAAACCAGTATAAATAAAATTTTAGGATCATACTGAAGTGCTGGCTAACATGTTTATCTTCCTTATCTTTCACTTTTGCTTACATACCAGCAAAATGTCACAGAACATTGAATGAGTTGAAAAAAATAAAACCAGTAGAAAATTCATCAGTTCCATTCCTATTTGCTTAAAAACATATATTTGGCTTAAAGACCATTTTTATGCTTGATATTCTTTTAAGACCACACACAGCATATAAAGGATTTAAACAGAACCTTATAATCTGAGAATAATACCGTGATCTACATATTTCTTGGGAACTGCCTTTATTAGATGTATGGTACAAACTTTGAAATTGGCACGTTTTAGCATTTAAAAAGGAGAGATTTTGGAGCTATACAAGAAGAATATGTAAGATACTTCTAATACAAAACTAAGCAGGAATCCTGTGCAATAGTTTGGCTTTACCTTATCAAATTTTGTTCTGTCAGCCACATCCAGATCAGATGCAGACATGTTTCCCATGTCTAACAGTGAGGATGACTGAGATCTACGGTTTCCTGAACTCTGAACAGAGAGTTTATTTAGACTAGAAGTAGACCCAGTTAATTTTCCAGAACTTCCATGAAGACCTGTGAAATAAAGACACTATGAAGGAGGAGAGTGAAGGCAGAATAAAATACTGAAGAATAGGTTTATTACAGAACATACAAGATCAAGAATTGCTAGTAGTCCTATATTAAGATCAATAGCTTTTGTCGAAATTACAAATGCTTTTGCTGTAAACTTATTCTTTCCTCATTATAAGGCAATTGAGATCCTTCAGCAACTTTCAAAATACAATGTAACTATTTAAATTCCCATAGTAAAGTATGGAAAAAAGGTATAAAAGGAACAAAACTCTAAAATACAGTAACACAGGGATTGAAGACTTGAAAGCTAAGACCAGTTATTATATTTGTGGATGTATTTTTGGCAAAGACTGCCATAAGCAGAACTGAACCACAGGAAGGAAAAAAAATTAAAAAGTTTTATATACACACAGGCACTTTTTCATCTTGATCTTTCTACTGTTCATATCCTTTTTATCTACACTGTTTGTTCCAGCTATTCCAGCCCCATATTAACTCTGCTGCTAATGCTCTCCCCTCTTTTTGATAATTAACATTCAATAATTTCTTCATTATACTGCTGGGCCTTCTCCTAGGAGCATGTATTTTGTATTTCTTTTTCCCCAAATTTTTTCAGAAGTGTTGGACCAGGACAGAGAAAGCTAATAACAAAAAAGACCAAAAAATTATCATTATTTGATCTCCATCTAAGCCACAAAGAAACTTAAAAGCAATCCTGCAAGCTTCACTTAACTGCTGTGCTGGTATGTAGTCTAGGGACACAAGACAAAGTCTATACATCTAAATTGTCACTTCAGCCTACTGGAGGAATGGAAAACTACGACAAGCTCAGGCACAAACATATTTTTACTATCAACTAGTAGCATGGGAAAACCAGAAATCTTTTCAAATTCTATGCTGGGACTTAGAGCTGTGCTTCCTTTTTGCCTTGCAAGCCCAATGGTTCTGCTAATGTTTATTTCATTGTGAACAGAGTGCTTCAGTGTTAGGTAGATTCTCTTTGATGCAGCACTACATCATAACATTGACACACATGCATTGACAACACCAACTAATGCAACTAGTTATACTCACTCTCAGTTTCCTGTTTGACAGCACTTTCTTTTCGAGGCAGTGTAGCTGGGATGGATTAGGTTGCAAGCATCAAAGACAAAGACAAGTTAAAATGCAGTTTGCACAAACCATGCACAAGATGCAAGTTAAGCTCTAACTGGAAAGAAACATGCAGAGAACTATAAGCAGCAAGTAACTACATTGCAAACACATTTAGTTGGAGAGGTACTATTCTAGAAATTCAGTATCTAAACTGTATGGAAAATAGAGGGAGTTTCTAGGTATTAAAATTTGATTTTTGTTGTATAGTATGTTTAAAGAATGCTTTTGGTAACACATATTTAAGTTCTCCCAGATTGAGAAGACCATTAAATTATTTGTCAGACTCAGTTTCCATCAAAATAATATCAAAAATTGACATGAATAAATTAAAATTAACTTAAGGAATATTTTACTGAGTCGGAGATATTGTCCACCTTTTCAATTTAAAACGCACACACAGTTACTGCAAAATAATTTATATTGACAGTAAGACTAGCTAACCTTTTCCTAGATGATGCAAATCAGGATGTTTACGTAGAGAATACATCTTTTGCATTCATGCTGCACAAAAACAGATGACTGCAAATTTGGAGAGGATTAAAATAATAAAAATATAGTAAAAAATTTACAAAGAGTTTTTTATATTTTTCCTTTGGTTTTTTTCAGAATTGAAGTTTCCTCAAGTGGACTTCAATATGAAATTTAAAGTAAATGGGTATTTGTAGAAAATATAGAATCCCTAGAGTAAAAGGCATTTGCATACATACACTAAAAGCAATATGTAGTTTTAAAAAGATCTTGATGAGGATGGATGCTACAAGCCCCCCAAAATAGAGCAGGCAAGCAGAACCTACTGTAATAGAATGAGTAGATACTTCTAAACGCCACAAACATGTCTTAAATACCAGATGTTCTCAAGTAGGCAACACTACTGATAATTGTAACTGTAATCAAATTCAAATTTAATTCCAGCCTAGTTTTTAGATCTTGGGGGTTTTGGCAGATTTTGAATAAAAAAGGTTTAGGCATGATATATTTGGCACATGCAACTGTCATGCATTGGTCCCACTTCTCCATCATCCTCAATTTCTAAACACATGGGATTTATTACAGAATGTGAAGAACTACAAAGATCAGGCCCTGGACAATCAGGGGAGCCTTAGTAGTTTTTGACAAGCTACATCATATAAACATATGACAGTAGCTGCACTCTTTCCAACATTGACTTTATGGTATTTAAGTATCAAAGTCTTGGCTTTATCAGAAAAGAAAAAAAAAGAAAAAAGGACTACTTAAGACGAGTGTGAATGCTCATGACCCAGGGTGGCTTTTTTTTTTTTGCCATAAAAATGCAGACAAAGAACCTTGCGCTAGCACAGAATGCCAGAATTCTCCCAGCATCCCCTCTGCATTTGAGGCATTCAAATAGCAGTGCTATTCCCAAAGCACAAAAAAAGGCAAGAACACACACCAACACAACTTGGAAACAGATCATCTTTAGAATTTGAGTACAACTGGAGCATTATGCACCTACACTATCCTTGAACAAGTTTACTATTAAGAAGTGATGTATTTTGAATAAATGTGCAATTAAGTAGTAGTACAATCACTACAATGAACATAGAAGCCTTCGAAATTACACACCCTTAGGAGGTGTAGCAACATGAATAAATTTGCACAAGTACATGACAGAAGTCTTCTCAAGGTGTAGCTTTTACTCTGGTGAATTGAAGGACCTCTTTCTCCAAAATGCCTTATTGCTCCATAATATTTACACAGGTTTAGGAACCGCTACAAAAGCTGTCTCTTCACAAATACAAATCACAAAACAAGTGTCAAGACAAGGTGTTTAAAATCAATTTAGAAATCAATTTGTATTAGACTAAAGATTTTTTTTTTCTTGCAGTAAGATTGCTTTTCAAGATTTATAAATTAAAATGTTCTGACAATGACATCTTATAGCACCTCTTGCTTTTCATGTCCAACAGCTTGCCAAGACTTATCTTTTCAGTTTTCCCTCTCTCCAACAAGCCTTACCATCTTCCTGCTTTCTTCCTTTCATTACATTTTTCTGGTTTCTACCATCAAACTTCAAAGGAGAAATTCAGGATTCAAAAGAGGCTGACTACTTACAAAAGAGCTTACTACTTACAGCTGCACATAATTTTGGAATTCAGAATTTGCAAACTGGTAAACCGTGACAAATATAAATATTTCAAACAAACTTTGAAACACTGCACCCTAAAATACAGAGCTGACAACACATAAGTACACCTATACCACTGTTGCTTTTTAAGTATCCAGGTTACTTTTTTTTAAGCTTTACTTCCATATTCACGATAGACTAATCCAAGCAGGAATACTCTCTTAAATATAAATACCTACACCTTAACTAATTATGATTTCTAATCTCAGGCTACATAGGTAAATCCCCCTGCAAAAACACATTAAAATATGTAAGTTTTACTAGGAAGGATTAGCATTAAAAGTAGCTTCTTAAAAATCCACCCAAGATTTATTAAAAGCAGAAATAATAGTAGAAGGAACACAATGCTACCCAAACTCCCTTTGATTACAAGAGTTGATTTTTCAAATTTGTTCACGTAATAAAGTGGGATAATCTGAGTAATAAAAAGTGAGTGTAGATTTGAAAACGGAGAGAAATACTGTATTTTATACTTTCATTTTGACCAATTTCCCAATATTTCAGTTGTGCTACTTTGGCCTTGTGGAAGTCAGAAGTTTTACCAATCGTATTTTTCATCCAACTTCTTTCATCTTGCCAAAAGTAAAGAATTTTACACCATTACAAAATTAGCCCTAGGTGTCATAGTGAGTGTTTCATATGCAAATAGTAAGATTCAACACAAGATATGCGCCTTCTAGAAGCTTACCAAACTTTTTTCCTTCTCTGGTTGTGCCTGTCATCTTGATCTTGGCAACTTCAAAGAAATCTTTAATCTCCCTTTCATAAAGTCGTGATAAATAATCCATATAATTCTTAAAAGAAAAATGTACATTTAGTTAATAGGTATTCATACCGATTTTCTTCTATTATAGGTAAATAACTCTTAAAAGCTTTGCATTTTCAAATCCTACTAAATAACAAACTGGTTTGGACTATATAAGTATGTATGTTTATGCAGCATGCACAAAAACATATTAACGATACTTAAACAGCTTCTAATCATTTTCATAGTGAGTTCACTGAGGATTAACCAGAAACTTCTACTTTTCCTTCAAAAGGAAAAATATGAACCACAGTACATACAGATAGGATTACTAGTGGTAGAGTATCACAGAATTCAATTCAAGGGTAGAAGAGAGAATTCAGCACCATTCTCCTTCTTCTATCAGACTCTGACTGTGCCCACAAAAGCATATGTGAATATGTAATTCTCACATTTTTTTATTAGAACATCGCAAAGATGCCAACCATTCACTATCTGCTTTATACTGAAGGCAAAGGAATAACTATTCCAAAGCTATTTTCAAAGTCTAATTTAAATCTTCCAATTAAGAATGACAGTACTTTAATTTAAAAAATACTTGTTTTGTAAGGGCTAACTTTTCCTTGACTTCTACCTGAACATTTTGTATACTTCTGTATTAGTTTTTTTACTCCATGTTAGTTTTAAACAACATAATTAAAAGTTACATACATACAAGGGGAAAACATTTCTATTTAATCTGTACAAGAGACCCCTGAAATTTTTGACACTCCCAAGTGAAATGAAGGTCTGTTGAAATAGAGAGGTTACACAGGCAATAAGCACACCAATTCGAAATTAGCTTAATAGTTTTTCTTACTAGGCTGTATAACAGCAAACTTGTTTTACATAAATATTAAGATAAATATCTTATGATACTTCAGAACAGAACGTTTGAGGGAAAAAACTAACAGAGCAGGAGACCACAAATACTAAATAATGAAGTTTCCTATTCTAAAAAGGAATAAAAAAGAGGAGCAGTGAGTTATACTTAATACACACCAATATTAAAATGACATGTAGATACCCACAGGTAATTTTTTTGACTCTCAAGCCTAGCCTAATATGTACCTTTTCTAGCATCATATAATCTCTTCACATACCTTTGTTAACCCTTCATATTTTCCATAATCTGTGTTCTTGAGCCACTCCATCAGTTTAGCATATCGAAGTAAATCTCTATGAAATGGATGATGATTGGGTAATGTCAATTCAGCAGAGTGCTGGGCAAGAGTGGAACTCTGATCGTGACCCTTGGTAAGAAAAAGTATTAAAGTAAATCTGGAAGCACTACACAGATGTACTAGAAGTTTCCTGAAAAAATTAATATGGAGACAGCATCTCATTCAGACAAATAGAAAGGTATCAAAATACCTTGCACAGAAGCAAGTTCTAGAGGTGCAGACTGAAAAATTGACACCTAACATAATACAGACACCAAGTTATTACAGCAATGGCAGATAGTGCATCTTAATAAGCTTGTTCATTTTAAGGTTCTTTGCTTTCAGGGTGAGTCACTCTGGCACTTTTTGTAAAATAAGGCAATGTACACCTGAATGAAAACTTAATGACAAGCATTCAATTGTTCCTGAAAAATTTTAAGAGATTATCACATTGTTCCTCTAAAAAAAATAGCTGCTTCTGTCTGAAGATGTTTTTCCCATACACAATTTTCAAGTCCCCAGTTAATGGGTGACCTGGGTGTTAATAATGAGCTTTACACCTCTCCTCTGAAAATCTGCTCCAATTCAACATACATTGGTCCACTTTGGCCAAGCCTTCCTTGATCAAATCTTAAAAACATCAGTGCACACACCACACACATTCTCTCTCCCTCCACACAAACAGACACACACAACATACTGTCAGTGAACATTTTCTAAAGAGTTTACAATGTGCAGCATAAACCAATCCATTTAACACAAGCTACTAATTTCATGCTCCTCCTTTACACAAAGATACCATCATATTGCTAGAACAACATGATTTAGCTTTTTAAGCTTTCACTTGCATGAACAAGCTTCTTGAGCAATTCAGCAAGAGCAAGCAAGGTTACACCTCTGGGCAGCCACACAACAAAACACAGAATCCCTGCTCCTGGTTCAAAAGAATGGAGGATGAGACTTAATTTCCACATGGTTTTAATATTTTCTGTAAAGTCCTTTTTTACCAGCCTTGCAGTAAATACAGCAACAGAACTTCCAGTTTGTGCCATGGAAGCACACAAAGATTGTACTAATTGGTCTCAAATTCCTGCATCACATGCAGGTGGTTTGTGCAGGTCAGTCAATGTCAATGCCCATCCCTGAGAGAGGAAGCATTCCTGATAGCTCCATCTTGGACACCTCAAGTGAGCAGAATAAGCTATACCATTTAAAAATTGCCTTTGCCAGTTTCTAAGCTGGAACAGAAGCCAGTTTGGATCAAAACTAAAGCAACTTTGTCTTACCCTTTTTCTGTTGTACTGGATACTAATCAGTTCAAGCTTTCATTAGAGAAAGCTCTTCCACAATACATTCACAGATTTGTTTAAAAAAAAAAATCTAAGATATAATTTGTAAAATACTTACTTTTACTAAGTAAAGCAACACAAACACTGCCAGCTTCTGGATAAAGCTAAACTACGACATAATCATAGAATGGTTTGAGTTGGAAGGGATCTCATAGACCATTGGGTTCCAGCTCCCCTGCTATGGGCAGGGACACCTTCACTAGACCAGGTTGCCCAAAGCCCTATCCTTGAAGAACTGGACTTGAACACTTACAGGGATGGAGCATCCACAAGTTCTTTGGCAACCTGTTTCATTACTTTTTTTTGTACCCAACAAGGGCGTGAGCCCTTACTTTGAGCCCTGCTCTTTTAACTACATAAACTGACATACAAATAGACCCAAAGAAACAAGCCCTGGCCAACTTTGTTAATTTACGCTCACAGAATATGGAAAAGGATAACACCATGAATTTCACTTACAAAAACAATCCTGTAGCCTGACTTCAACAAAAAGCTAACATAGTGTAATTACTGGAACATGTAACTTGGAATTGGAATCCAGCCAGCATTAGCAACACAGCTGCTGTTGTGATTACTGAGGTCATTCTCAATACTGTGGGCAAACTTCTGGGCGTACATATACCAAATCTTTTCAACAAGTTTTTGATAATCCTCTGTGAAAAAAAAGATTAGAGAAACTCCCTCTAACCCCTCGTTTGTTACATTCCCACACCATGCATTTTTAATGTCCAAGCTCATTATAGTTTAACATAATTTACCTGGTGGCTTTCACAGCTTTCATGAACTACATCAGTCCAAGTGCTCATTCATATTACTGCCAGGAAATACTCAGCTATCCAAGTTTTTATTTCTTCTTTCATGTAACCATTTTATTCATGTCACTTTTATTACACACAACTTTTCTGGTTAGTAGCTGTGTTCTTTATAAAGCTAGATAACAAATTCCCCAACAACATAAATTTCTCTGTCCAGGGCAACTTTTCCACAAGACTAATCATTCTGGTTACAGTAAATTATGTCCTGTCCAAGAATGCTCTAAAACATTACAGAGCTTTTAGAGATACCTTTCTCATCTCATTAACAGACTTTCTCTCACTACACATACATTTATACCGTTACCAAATGACACCCCAAATTTGTTATTCAACTATTTCATAGTTTTAAAGCTTCAACCTACTTCATATTTCAGAGTTGCCTTTAAATTGAGTGCTGAACCTGGTTGTTAAAAAAATCTTTGAAATAGTAGGTTAATTTATTAGTAGTATTACACAATAAAGGCAAGTACATTAACTGTTAGTAAACAGTTTTTAACACTGCAGCAAATGGCAATCTGAAGTTGCATTTCTGTTTAAAATTTTTTAATATTTATTCTCCTTTTAATGTAAAGGAGGTGAAGCACCTTAGTATCTTATGACAGTACTTTGAATCAAGCATTGAGTTACTTTGCTTTTCAAAAAATAAAGAGCAATTTCACACCTGTAAGGAAATGTATTTAGGCTCAAATGTCAACATAACTATGTTTTCCCATCTAATGACTTACCTATTAACAGCTGCCTAGACATCATCGTGTTTTCATTTATCTTTTAAATTGAGAATTCTTTACTTTTATCTTATTTTTTTCTGAAGTGCTTTAAATTACTTTTTAAAGAAACATTCTAAACAAAAAATGCAATTCATCAGATGTTAAAGGTAATAAAGCATTGGATTTGAGGTTTCCATCAACATGAGATTAAGAAATTGCTATATTCCTCAAACTAACAAAACAAGCTCATTTTAGTAACATTACACAAAAATCTGTGACAACTCCAGCACTTGAATCTGTATCTCAAAATGAAGGACAAGCCCTTTTTTTCCCCTCTTTTACAACAACAAAAAAAAGCTTTGCAGAGGCTCATCTCCTGCAGTTCATGAACTCTTCCTGCTTAAATTTAGCAGCAAAGTCATAATTTTTATCTGTTGATTAATACCTCACAGCTAAGAGCAAGCCAAAACTTTTCAGGGGGCAAGTTTGTATGACAAACAATGTGAGGCCACTACTATTATCAGAATTTTAGAAAAGTAATCTGCCAATTGGCATTAGCATTCTCAACAGCACTGGAAAGTGTCCTATGAATAATAATTTCATCTAATACCCATAATATTACACAGTAATAATAATATCTTACCATTTTTTAAAAATAAAATCCTCAGAAGAGAACATCAGAAAGACATTCTGTTACACAGCCACTTCCATACACAAGTCCAATATTCCAATTTTGCAGATAAATTTACATGGGATTAACACAACACAGCCTCTAGTTGCTCATTTAAGAGCTGGGACACACAGTCTTTACCCAGGTTTTCAAAATATGGAAAGTGACAGAGGAAAAATGCCTTCTTAAGAACAGAAGCTAAAGGCAAAAAATTAATATGCTGTGGAGCTGGAATTCTTCTGCAAAGTGAAGAAAATGTAGGAAACAGTTATCTTTGCCATAAAAATCCAGGCTCTAAATGCAATTTTCTATACAATTTTCCAATGTTACTCTAATCCATTTTCTGCACAGAGTCTAATACATAACATTTAGAACTGTAAAATTTTATTGTGCTAATATGTATAAAACCAGAATTAATATTCTTTATTTACAAATACTGCAATTTCACACAATTGCAGTACCTTTACTGTTGAACATTTATTAGTATTTCCTGAAAATACTTTTCCTACATGCATGTCAATCTGTCTCTCAGCAACCTTCAGGGATGAGATCAGAGGAATGGTAGCTCATAAACAGATAAAAAAACCTTAAGGGCTGACAAAAATAATAGAAGTGAAAAGGGACGTAAGTCTGATGCTCTGTAATCAGTAAGGACAAATTTCTTCTTGCAAAGTCAAAAATGCAGCTGCTAGTTAGATAAGTCAAGCTCAGGAAAAAAATTAGTTAGAAAACCTTGTATCAAACTCAATGTACTCACTGGAACTGAATGATAGGAGGACCTGTTATAGAGTTGAAGGAAGGTCTGAGTAAACTAATTGAAGATAAAAAACACAAATTAAAAAGCTGAGGCTTAAAAAACCACCCAGACTTCAGGTAACAAGAATCAGGACAGTGTTTTACGAATAATTCAAGTTAAGGAAAAAAACTAAGGTTCAGACATTTTATTTTGTGTTTGGTTTTGTTTTGGGGTTTTTTTTTAATGGTCTCAGAGGTTCAGACAGCAAGACCTTCTATATTTTCAGCTAACATCCTTAAAAAAGGTCAATGCTTTTTCTCCTCAATAATCAAGCTCTACAATTAAAATAAATCCTTATATATCTCACAATGCATTGAATTCGGATAGCAAGTCCATTAAAAAGAGATGTTTGAGGATTTTTTAAATATAAGAGACTTCTGCAGGCAGTTATAATTTGGTGTGCTTAGCAATATCTCTGCCTGAAGACCTTCAAGCATTTACTGATTCCAGCACAGGGTATGTTCAATTTTAGATAGTCTTTCTTCTCCAGAAAAGTTTGTGACCAAGAATTTCATGTACAATAGTAAGAAATAATACCTGCTGAACAAATACGCTGTTCAAATGGCTGGCAAGTCTCCGTGCAAACTGCTCGCGCAGGTCACTAAACCGCTGCTGCTGCTGCTTCACTGCATGAAGCATGTCATGTCCTACAAGCAAAAAGGACTTTAGAGTGTACAAAATACAGACCAATATATTGTATAAGGGAACCAAGAGGCCACAATTCCTTCAATCAACAGAACAAAATCTGAGACTAGTTGGCAAGGAACTACCATAATAAATTTAGTCCATTTGACAGTAGTCTAGCAAAAACATTACCTGGACGAAGAGCTACATTCATACATTGCAGAAGGGCATCTGCTGCATTAGTGCAGGCCTCAATGCCTCGAGAAGATGTCAGATCTCCCTCCTGAAGGGCCTTTATATGGCCCTTAGCCAGATCCATATGATTCTACAAAATAATGGATAGTATTGTCCATAAGCTGAAAGCAAATTAGTTTGCTATGCTAGTGAACCAAGAAGGATAAATACAATTTCGTCATTATGACTTCATGAAAATAGTGGAACAATTAAATAGAAAAATAGAAAAACCCTTATTTTAAAGGAACCTCATGCTAAAGAGGGTAGCAATCTAAAGAATTTTATACCTGACATAAACAACCATAATAAACATAACAAAAATGCTTACCACTAAGAACTCTATCTCTGATAGCAGTTTAACATTATTTGTGTTGCTGAGATGAATTAGGTGGTTGCTTTCTGAAATTTGATCCATTTGCTCCTTTACACTCTGAAGCATTTCTTCATAACTGCTCAGCTTTAGCTCAATTTGGTCAACTTCCTTTAGAGCTTCATCCAACAACTTCATCAAGATATTCACCTGTTTCTCTGAGGCCATAATGGACTGAATATTTGCCTGTACAGAAAATAAAGTCACATTTTAGAAGACCTTTTTATATCTCAAAAGCATTCTGATATCTGCTTCTCTCTCTATTATTGTCAAATACTTCCAAAACTCTTGATGAAATCAATAAAACAAAATAATATAAGCCATAGTGTTACTGAACACAGAAATTCCTCAATCAATGACACTTCCTTGTTTCAAAAAGATAAGATATAAAGCCAAAACTTTGCTCAAGTTCTTGGAGCTGAAGTATTGGTCTGCAGAAAAACAAAAAGCCAAAGAGTAATCCCTACTACACCAGAACATTTTCAGTTCAGGTGATAAGGTCAGATTTTCCGTTGCAAGATCACCCATTGCCATGAAAGCAGCAATTTTCAAAATATACAAGAAACACTTAACAGTTTGAGGAGGCTATTGATGGCTCCCTCAAGTCTGTACCCCCTACATCTCCTAAGTTTTCCAAGTGACCTCTAGAATGCTGGCTTGTCTAAAAAACATTTACATTTAAGAATGTGACAGGTCAGGTTAACTATCTTTTCAGAGAATGCTATGTGGTCAGCATCAAAGAGAACAGCTCAACATGCTGACACACTGTACATTGGAAGGAATGCTTACCCCATCTAGCACTTGCAGCTCTCTTGACAACTTCTCTGCAAAGGCTTCAGCATTAGCGATAGCATATTCACACCCTTCCATCATTATTTCAATATCCTGCTCCTCTCTTGCATTTAACTCCTGGTATTCATCCACAGCTTCTTCATCACCTCCTGCTACACTTTGATTCTCTCCGCTTGGAACAGATTCTTAGGCAGAAAGGAAAATAAAATACGTTATCAAGTCCAGGAAGTCACAAGCATTTTAAGAGTGCTTATGTTTAACTATCTGTAAGTATATTAATCCATTAAACAATCCTCCTCAAAAGCACCTGCTGCCTATGAACGCATTTTTCAAGTCTCAGTTTTCCACATACTTCATTACAATTTCCAGAATGGATTCCCAACAGCAAAGTTTTCCAAATTACATAACATAGTAAAATACAAATATCCACCTTCCTTTATTCCAAGGAACAGACCTAGTCTCAGTTTATTCACCTCTTACACTGGTAATCAGCATCAGAATATATTACAGTATTACATTTGATTTGTTAGTGGAAAATTAGTACAAGTTAGATTCTCTCTTTTGATTGACAGAACGTAAGGGAAACCCACTAAAGTTGATCAAGACATATGCCACTGAATAAATAAAAGTTATCTTGACACTCAAGATGAGTTTCACAGCAGGAAAATCAGTTCTGAGTTAAGTGAAAATCAAATAAACAATGTTTCATTAACTGTGACTTCTCACAGCAGTACTTAATGAATTTTACAAGCCACTCAGAGGCTGACAAATTAATATTAACACAGTCCAGCCAGAAAGTGTTTAGACATTTGAAACATCTCTCTTATCTCTAGCAACTTGATAAGCTAACCAAAGCACTAAAACAAACAAACAAACAAACAAACAAACAAAAAGCATATTATTTAAGAAAATTGCTTAAAAGGCAAAATAAAGGAAAAAGGTGTTACGCACCTTCTGCAACTTTAGGAAGTTCTGAAGAATTAAAAGGTATGGAAAAGCAGAGGAAAGGAAGCAGAGAATGTTAGCTAGACAAAGCACGAACAGTGTGTATACATTTAAGTGGCAGTAAGTCTGAATGTTTTATTATTGCACAAACTTGAAATGTTAGATGTTGGTTTCAAACAAATTCTGGTCAACACCAAAATACAGAAATGTTATCCTTCCTGTTTCACATTTCTAATCCAAATTTTTCTGCACATGCCAGTCTACTATTTAATACCTGTAGTTTCACCACTTCAGACAGACTCCATGCAATATATTCTTACTTGCTAAGCTTTACTAAAAAATATTAACTATTAAAAGATAATGTGACCGTAAAAATATTTACTACAGGATATGCAAACAAGATACAAATCCTTCCTAGCAACCTGTCACATAAATTGCAACAGAGTCCAGCAGAAGTTAGCACATGCCTCACAGTCAATGAACTAGAAATCTCATATAAAACCCCATTACGTTCTAGAATGCTACAGATGCTCGCTTTTTACAGCATTTTTCTAATTCAGGAGAAATGTAAATGAGAACAAAAGCAGATTTGTTACACATTTACCAGTTCTTGGAGGTAGATTTTGTTTTGTTCAAGAAATAGAATGTCTTAGAAATGCAGTAAATTTATCAATATTTAGCACTTCGTTAATAAAGTATTTTGTCTTGGTTCTCAGTTTTCCAACAGACTATCTGTTATATAGTCATCTTGCTTATCTGAAGACTTAGAAAATATAAAGTTGAAAAGAAATAAGAATAAGAAAACACATCAAGACTGCAAGTTGTTTTTTTTTTTTTTTTGCATATCTCTTTTACATCAGTAATTACTAAGCTATATACTTCAAATACACTTGTAGAAATTTACCTTCCAACAGTTGTGAACTAACATTAATAAAGTCAATTTTCTTTCTAAGGTATCTCTGATTGAGTTTCCAGATACATGAAATGAAGGTGTTCTTTTCCACTGTGCTGCTTGCAACCCATTTGTACACTTTGTCAAAATGCAAATCAAATTCAGGACTCTCCTGTAAAAGATGAAATATGTTATAGGCTCCAAAATCAAATTATAGTCTCTAAGAAGCAGAGATCGTCCACACATTTCATTATTGAGATGACAGGATAAAAATTAAATTACACAGATGCCAACCTTAAGCTCATGCAGCAACTTTAGGGCCCTCAGGCACTTTAATAAAGGTGTTAATAGCAATAGTGTAACACCAGAATCCATGCTATGACACCAGTATTTTGTCAAAGCAAGTAAGACAACAAAAAATGTATGTATTGCTCATTAAGAACATTTTAAGTTTCCCAGCAAAAAAATAAAACATTGCATGTACTGGAACATTTTGGACATTTTAACAAATTGATGACTGTCAGTAGTAGAACAATCTTAAATTTTCTTGGAAATTTTCTTTGGAAATTAAGCTTGGGTGAAAAAATTTATATAAGACTTAAGTAAGTACTGCAGGTCCTTAGCAGATGCTCTTTACAGTCACTGAGAGATCACTACAACTAACAGCAGATATTGAGACTATTGCTATTCAAGCATATCTAGACTACTCTTACTCAATTTACCAGGGTTATATTCTTGCAAAGGCTGAAAGAAAATGCAGGCAAAGGCAGGACAGGAATGTAGCTTCTTAATTAACCTGTTATCAATCCAATTATTAAAGCAGCCAGTATCAAGGAAGTTAAGTCTAACTTGGAATGTTGGAGGATGTTGTGAACAGAGGACCAAACAAAATAGTGACACGTACTTTAACAGCATCTTTGGCATCAACAACAGCAAGGTCTCGAAGTGCCCATGCAGTCTGCCTTTTGTAAAAATCTCCCTTGTCAGATTTTTTCACTTTTACCACGTTTACTTGGACTGGTCGTTCCGTTGTCACTATTAAATGAAGAGAGCAATTTCAAAACACACATACTACTTTCATATCTGCTTCTGCTGTACTTCAACTTCTCAAACAAATTCTCTGTGGAGGAGATTTTGCAATATTTATTTGATTAAAAGAGACCTTTTGAAACATTTTCATCCACAATAACCACAGCTCAGCTTAAGTCTCAACCAAACAGGCATACCCCTCTATAGAGCTTGTGAGTTAATGACCCCAATTTCTTTGATACAGCAGATCTTGGACCATGACCATGCAATTGACAAAGCACAGACATAACTGGAGAGTACAGTCAGACTAAAAACATTTTCAGACATTTTTCATTCAAAAAAATATTCTAGCAAGCTAATTCATTGACAGATCAACTCAAAGCACCTACTCTTTAACAGATACAGTGTAATAAACATACAGTTAAAGGAACATCAGAACTCAATTCAATTGCTCTGCCTTTCTTTGGACTCTAATATTCTTTTTAAAGCATTTTATTTAGGCTTATCAGATTAGATGATTACAAAACCCTGTTTTAAGCACTACCTAAAGCTTGCTTCAAAAGTCCACCAGTCCCAAAAGATATTTTTTTAATTCTTTCCTTTCAAATTACTATGAGGTCTGTGAATAAAAGTAGTGGGCTTTGTTTCTTTTTTTAGTAGAAGCAATAATGAAAGTACAAGCTATAAATAATCTTATATATTAGGAATGGAAAGCTCCTGTTTTACACAAGTCAAGAATAAAGATTGTACATAAAGCTAAAACAAATGCAAGCAAGCAAAAAACAAAGGTGAAGACAAGAAACACAGTGTGGTATTCCAATGTACCTGTGGCACACAAAAAGCAGTTCCTCTTCTTTTTGCCTGCTTTGCACACATTCACAATGCTCAGTAAACGTTCATCATTGGGAGTGAAAATATCCCTCTGCAAAGCATGCTTGATTGCAGTCATTTTCTCTCAGCTGAAAGATTTTAAGAGGTAAAAATAAACTCGAGCACATTTAACAGACACACACACAAAAAAGAACCAGTTATGTACTTACAGTAATTACAGGATTTTAAATTTCAATTTTACAGGTAATTTAATGACTTGGAATCTAGACAGGCATGACTTGGGTAGAAGACCAGACCACTTAGGAAAAAATAATTTTTAAAAAAAGCTTATTCACTTATTTCAATCACAAAACTGTTATTTATTAACACCTGGATGATCCTTCAACTTAAATTTAAAGGAGTACAAAAAGCTTATTTGTAGTAGAGGGAAATACAAGGCATTAACATAAAAAGTTGAAACTAGAATCAAGAAAAAAAGACCATCCAATGCTCAAGCTTGTAGAATTCAATCACATAAGAAAGGACAAAAAACAACAAACAAAACCAAAAACCCCAGCAAGCTCCAGAAAATTAAGGAATTAGCAATATTCACTTGATTCAGAACACTTCCTCACACTACACAGAGATTTTATCTAGACTGAACAGAGAAACATATTAGACATCACATTCCAGTGGTTTTATTTAAATACAGCAGTTTCAATATTATCTGTGCCTTAAAATTCTACAGTGCATTAAAAGCATGATTAGTACACATGACATGCTACACTGCTTGATGCCGAGAACACACAGAGTTAAATTGCAGGCTGGCTTGTTCTCATGAAGATGCCCGAGTTGCTTTCTCCAATAAAATCACACAAAAGACAAAATCTTGGGCACAACAGTAATTCTGAAGATCAGTAACTCAAGAACTTTGTGAAAACAAGGGCCACCATGCTGAAGTGGAAACAGCATTGTTAAGTGCACAGCGCTCAGGGCTCTGGTTATGTGACACACTATGGCAATCTACCACTCCATAGCAGCAAATAATTTTCCTTCTCTTCATCAAATGCTGGGCCCACCTTCTGTTTCCCAAACTGCATCAGGTTACCATTCCTGTTACTTTTCAACAGATGCACAAGATGAGCACACAAAATACCAATGGCCTGCTGTATTTCAGTTCCAGATGCCTCTTTCCTTCCTTATTTAGGATTTTATTTTCTGATCTAAGTCACGATCAAACTGCTACACATTACTAACTCTTGCGATTCTTGTAGCAACACAAGTTGGCCACGTTAGGCAGATTACACCTTTCCCAAAAAGCATAACATGAGAAATCCAAGATCCAAGACCAGCTCTCACATAAACTTCTGAGTTGCAAACTCGGTCCCTTTAGTCACAGCCACCAAAACCTTCACAGTGTGCTAGGAGAAAGCACAAAATTTAAGCTTTTCACACTTGAATCCTGCTTCTCAAAGGAACACAGAATTTAGCCCAAGGAGCTTGAAATAAAGCTCCTTCCTCAGAAAAAAAAAAAAAAAAAAAAAAA
>PYHW01010620.1:864078-874786 GCA_013186435.1 Turdus rufiventris | reverse complement strand
CCCCGGGGACGCTCCACGGAGCGGCAGCAGCCATGCCCCGGCTCCGGGGACGGCACACGGAGCGGCGGCGGCCATGCCCTGGCCCTGCCGGCTACAGGCCAGCCCAGGGGCCAATGGCTGCCGGGTGGAGGCGGGGCCTCGACCAGCAACCGTGCAAGGGGAGCTGGGGGCAGAGCCTCGCTTTAAAAAAAAAAAAAAAGTGCGCCTTATAGTCCGGTGCGCCTTATCTGATCTACATGTTGTGAATTTTGCTGGCTGCCGGCGGGTGCGCCTTATAGTCCGGTGCGCCTTATGGTCGTGAAATTACTGTATATGCTAAAAGTGACGGGAAGTATTGGGAAATAGGTAGATGACAAGGAAAGCAATCTAGGCTTGTGATGGAAATAGGTACATTAGTATATGTATGACTCCAAAACACAAAGGAGAAGTAGTGTGAGAAATAACCTAGAAGGCACAGTCCAGAACAGGCTCCCTGCTCTTTTTCACTTCCAAAACTTTTTTTTTAAATTCTGAATGGATCTGTATTTGCTTAATTTAGGATGCAAGAAAAGATTAGTTATCCATGGAAAATAAACTCACGGGAGAGGAGTATTTCTGTTTTAAATAAATAAGATTTAAATAAATTCTATTGTCGTAAGTCTCCTTGTATTCTTAATTCTGATTCTGGTTTAGTTTCTTTTAAGACAGCCTCTTTTTATTCCCTTTCTGCCTGTTATATGAGCACGAATTTCTGTTTGCTTACGATCACTCTTCTTCATTTTCAGGCTGCCATGTATTTTCTTCTCTCTGGAAGAGACTTGGCTAATAGCTATTCCTGTCTTCTGAAGAAAATCTGCATTATACCCACAGTCTCATGTATTCATTCCATCATGTAGTTGAAACCTTTTATAAGAATGCTACAGATGCATTGGTGTTAATCCTTTTTACTCTTGTAGGTTTCTTCCTATTCAATTTTGCAGAATTCTTCCAGGATAACTAGATGACTCCCCAGATACTTTCTTTCAAATTACATTCCATTTATCTAAGGTCAGGAAATGTGATGTAGGAAATAGTTCTGCATTAACTGAAAGATGGGCTATTTAGCCTGTTGGGTCTTCTCCATTCATAATTTAGCATATTCTCTGTGTCCTGTGGTGCAGCAGTGCTATGCTCACCACAAAGTGACAGTGTCCCTCACACTTCCCATAGCACAATCAGGCAATTACAGTGTCTGGATAGAGAACTGTGTGAAAGTAAGGAGATTAGGTCCACAACGATCTTTTAAAGTACTCTTCCTTTTGATAGTAACTGAAATAATTGCCAAGGACAATGTCCTTGTTTTTTCCATTCCCTTTTCTCAGTCTGATTGCTCAGTTAAGAATGTCTCAAATAGTACATTATCCAACAGAAGAAATGCCAGACAGATTTTAATTGCATATTCTTCCACATAAAATGCGGGTTTGTATCTTCCAATATAGTCCATTACGTGTTTATATAGTACAAGAGTAAGAATGTGTAAACTACTGACAAAAGTCCATGAACTTCTTACCTAGCGTCAGTTTCTAAAATGATACAAACAATTATTGGGCAAGAATTCAGTATACATGTATTTTATTTCAAAAGAATGCTCTGAAGTGCTCATTTGTAGAGTTCTGTGGTTTTTATTACAATTACAAGATGAATGATGAAAGCTTTTCTACCCAGAAAACACTTCCTTGTGCCTATTAAGCAAAGAATTTGTAAATATTGTGGGAAACATTGTGACCTCAACAATCAATACACAATTCAAACAAGACAATGTATTATAGATAGCAGTAGCATGAATTATACTTTCTGTAGAAGATCGTTTTGTGGAACTTGGATAGTGGGCAAATACTTCTTTGTAGCTAATAATCAAATGTCACAACACATCTACTTGCACTGGATTATCCCAAAGACATTCTCAAAAGAACGACTGGATTGCGCAAACGATCCCTAAAATTACAATCCTTCTTTCTAACAGTATTACTTAGGTGTCAAATGTAAGACATAAGAACTTACAAATGCCAGAGGATTTGTGCTACCCACATAAACTGCCCTCACAGCTGTCTTACTATACAGTAATAATTACTAAGATCTGTTTTAGAACCAATGTAATTTGCAATATATGCCTAGAATAAATATCTAACTTCTGAATATTAACTAATCAAAGGTAAGGACTTTCCTATAAACACGCAGTAGGATAACATTTAAAAAGTAGAAAGCTGTACATTTTACAGGTTTTCAAATATATTCTCACTTACTTGACGTTATTTCAATTTTGAATCCAAAGTACATTTACACAAATGTTTTCAAAGATGCGAGTTCACGTGAAAGACAAAAGCAAAGTACAAGTCACAGTACAGCACAGTATCCTTGCACAGCTATCCCATTTGAGAGAGGTTAGGTGCTGAGAGAGGACATGAACCAGCCTCTGATTTACTGGGAGCTGACATCATTCCCTAACCACACCTGTTCATAAGCAATGAAGGGCAAGAAAGGAGACATTAATGATATGGAAATTCTGAAAGGCCTGACAAATAAAGCACTGCTGCTTAAGAACATTTGTTTTCTAAGACAGAATCACAAATAATGTGAAGGCCAGAGGGAGTACTAAATGTTCTGTGGGAAAAATAATACAGCTGCATAGGTGAAAAGTTGGTCCCATGGTACCGGAATGCAGTATTCCTATTTATCAGAATGAGAACTGGATTCTTATAGAGGTGTAGGTGTGATCTCTTTAATGGAGTTCTGTGTTTCAACACAGTTGGAAATAGAAATGTGCATAATTCTCATACAGAACTCAACTGATTACATTTTTTTTCCTACTTCCAAGATATAAATTAACTGTTAATGCTCTTAATGCTTCAGCAGTATTTCAAGCTATTAATGAAAGATAATTTATACCTCCATGAACATAGAAGCAGATGCTGAGCTCTGCTTACATAAGCAATCACCACTGATCATGGTAATTACTGGTTCTGTTTCCAGTCTCTTGTATGTATAAGTATTTGCTAGAGTGAGAACCTCTTAATATATATAAATGACTTATCAACTATTTATGTAAAAACTATGTTCCACTTTTTACTTACATGTAAAATAAAAAGGAGACACTGCATATTACTAACTTTTTGATCAGATGATTTAAGAAATGCTGGTCAGAGAAAGTCAGCCAGTTACCCTAATGTTAGAAAATACATCTTTAGGAAAAACGACAGAGGGAGAGACATAAAAGATTGGAAGCATAGAAGCAAACCCTCATAACTACTAGGAAATCTCTGTTGCTGGATGACCAGATTGAATCATCATTTAGATAGGTGTCATCAAAGTTCACAATCTTGAAGTCCTTCTTAAGGTACATCGCATTCAGTTTGCTTAGAGTTCGAGCAAAGGTGTATTTAGATGCACAACTATATGCTTCCATATTGTAGACTTTGTGGAAATGCATATCAAAATATGGATTATCCTAAAAAAAAATGAGAGAGAACAAAATTACACACATTACAGTGCTGGAATTGCAATCTGTTGTTCTCTGCCCAGCTAACTGCAGGGCTTTTTCTCAGCATGATGGGCTCTAAAGGACTTCACACACTTCTGCTATTCATCTTACATGGTCTTTCAAAACTTTAAAAAGTAGCAGCTGTAATTCTTTGTCATTGGGAATTTTTTCTGAGTAAAACTTTCTAACTTTGCTCAAACAATACACTATACTTTATTGGGATTGCACAGTCTTGTATTGAACTGAATCAATTTATTATGTTTCCTAAAACACAGTATATGAAAAGCACTTGCCTTGGACTGTAACTGTCTATGTCTGTGGGAGAAGAAGAATATTGATTGCCCTTCATGCCTCAGTTGTATTTCTTTGTGCTTTTTGGCTCTTTGACACAATTAATCCTAGCAGCAGATAAAGTCTTCTAAATTCTATGGATACGAATACCTATTATCAATATTTGTAGCAGTGTTAATTACCCATGAGTCTGACACTCATTTATGCTTTTCTTTAATCAAAAATGAGACAAATTTTGATCATCCCAGTTGTGAAAGGGGCTGAATATTTTAGCACAACACTTCAGAAGAAAGTCTCCATAAAAAAATTAAATTAAATTTTGTTTTCAAATACACTCTAAAATCTATTACATTAACTGCAGTTTACACTGGAATCTGCAGATGGGGAACTTTTATTACCAGTTATGACAATAATATAATAAACTAACAAACAAAAAGAAAAATCACCTTCCTCTTCCCCTCCAACAATGCAAATGTGATGTGGAGCCTTTCACATGCAATAAAGCCAAAAACCCTTAATAACATGACTTTATTTTTCAGATAATGAATTTTAATACTTGTATCCCATACATAATGTACATAATGTAACACTTACTGTATCTGCTTCTTTTCCATCAATCATCTCCAGATCTTTCAAAAACCACTTTTCAACTATTTCATATTTCTCCTCTCGGTCCACTCGCCAGTGTTTAACCATACATATTTCTACTTCTTTACTTTTAGTTACTGCAAGAAAAAAATAGTTTAGATACGCAAGCAAGTAATTTCCAAAGTTGCAATAATAAAACCATGACAGGCAGAACTGTATGGGGTTATACTGGACTTGATAGCTTTATTTAGCCCAGGTAGTAGGAATAGTGCCATGTTGTCAGCCTATGAAACTTGTCAGGTTTTAGTAGATTTAGGACTTACCTTACCCACCCTGCGAAGAAAGAGTCTTGTCTGTTCAAAAGCCCTTCATGTGAATTCACTAGCACTGCAACAAAATCCTCATTCTGGCACTGGGTCCTGCATTATGCTGCTTACCTCAAGAGGGAGACTTTTTGGGGTGCTACAGTTAAAAAAATTGTAAAACCTCTACCAAGGTTCTGTGTTTATATGACTTGTGCTATACTTTCCATTCTGTAAAGGAAGTTCTCTTATGAAGCCATTATTTTTTTAAAGCAAAACTCTTACTACCCTATGTGTAGGGTAATATGTATTTACATACCCTGTATGTAAATGAAATTAACATTGAATTTTTTCTTGAAGCTTCCAGATGGCCAGTGCTAAATGTATAGAAATAACTATTTTCCAACCTAAGCAGGAAATGAGATTAAAAAGAGAATGCTCTTTGCAATAACTACCATTATTAATTGATTACCTTGAGAGCTGAGGAGGAGACTAGATTTCTGTAACAGACCATTATGAGTGTGAAAAGTACCAGAGCCTGAGCAATCTCCTGCACATCCAGCTGCTGATGGCTGCAGGGCAGGCCACATTCCCAAGCTATCTAGGAGCCCAAGTTATAGTCAAGAAGTCACCTACATCTGGCAGGAGCATTTTGACTTCACAGCATAAGGCTAGAACACAGGAGCAAAATGCTTTTATTTCTAAATGCTGCCTGAATTTTGAAACTTCATTAGTTTTACCTTCCTCCTGTTAAAACATCTCTTATTTTCACTGGCTTATAAGAAAATGGTTATTAAATGACAACAAAGTATATAGGTTGGAGATATTCCTTCTTTCCATTGCAAAAAAAAAACCAGTGGAAAAAATATAAATGATCATAATTTCTCTTAGCTTATAGCTTCCCTGCCTGGGAAATGCAGATAATTTTTCCCCTGGTCCTATCAATCATAGTGACTCGATCATTTTTAACCAAAAGACCACTGCTGTGTTATCTTCTGTGCAGAAATTACAATGGTTTTAATTTGCAAGCAAATCTAGCAGATTAATCTTAGGAAGTTCTCTTCATACTTTGAGTTTCACCCATTTTGTTTGTTGGTTTGCCAGCTTGTAAGGGAGTATTTTGTCTCCCTCAGAGTTAAAACTAAAGGAAGCAAGCCTCAAAAATACAAAGCGATGTCCTAGGGACTCTCAGATCCCCACCCTGCCACTGCCCCCCCCCCACTCTGACAACAGGAATCCTGTGACATAAGGACAAGGACAGATGTTAGGCATAATGAACCCAATGGTGAAACTTGGGTGTGCTATTTTCAGTTAAGAAAAAAAAAATAATTTTCCTGCATTTTACATACTGCTTGATCTTGTACTCAGTTAAAAGAGTCAAAGACTTTTTTTTTTTTTTTTAATAGAGAGCATGAGCTCAGATTTACCATGTCATTCTATTAAGCTCTAAAAGCTTTGCTTGAGGAGGATACAGCTATGGTAATACCTTCATAGAAGACAAAGTATATCTCAAAGCCTTCGATGGACTAAACACCTTTTCCAGTGTCTCTGTAGACCATAAAATGTTATCCCCACCATTCTTACTTGGGTATACCAATACTGGGTTGTGAAAACCCCTGAATGGGGTTGCATCTCAATTCTACATTCTTCCAGGGTTTATAAACTATATCGTGAAACGATACCATCACCTTTGTGCAAGAACTGGGACTGCTGTTGTGAAAAGGAAAGGAAATAGTTGGCCAAATGGCATGAAAAAAGATTGTTCAGTTATCCACATCAGGATTTTGTTGTGAAACATATTTCAAAACCTCTGAAGTTCTGCCTATAGGTTGACAGATTTTGTTAAATTTTTTTATGGTAATTTGAAATCAACATAAACACAAAGAGGTTACATTGCAGGAATAAGATTTTAGATAATGTGTTTTGCTCCTACAGAATCACAGCAGAACACAGTAGTTGCTGGCAGCTAAATGCAATCCATCTTTCAGAATCAGATTTCCACTCTACTCACCACTTACTCAACTGTGCCTGAATATATTAAGAGAGTTTAATATTAGATAGTGGAGAGATCCTACTCTCAATACTCTACATGAGTTTTCCTTTATGCCTTTAGAGACTTCCAATCAGTAAATTTCATTAGAGGCTTTCTTTAATGGTTTGTTTTCCTCTATCTGAAAAAGAAATTTTTAGTAAAGATTTTAAAGTTGCATAATGTTCTCCTTTTTGGATGTTTCACAACTGTGGACTACTTACAGATCTCTAACATTCAACTTCTACTGATGCTTTCATAAACTATGAATGAGATTGGTATTTTTGTATATTTAGAAGCCCTATGATATTCAGGAATTAATTCCTTAAAACTGGCTTTACAGTTCTAACATGCAAAGTCTGTTCTACCAAAATTAAAGGAGTTCAGGGAACATAGCTGGCTCAGGGTTTCCAACAATCTGTAAAACAGCTCATGTATCCTAAGGACTTCAGGTGTTTAGAAAGATGATGGACATAGAATACTGGATGCCAACCCCATCTATGCGTCGAGTACACAGATTACTTCTACCTATTATATACATTTGGAACCTGAAGAAGAAACAGACTGAAAAAATCATTCACTTCAACCTAACTAGTTACAGATGACATTTCCCTTTTTAGTATTTTTCAGTGGTTTGAAATAATAACTGGAAAACTCCACACAAACAAAAAACCCCACACAAATCAGCTTTTCTGAAACCTCTATGAAATATGATTCACTTTAAAAGAAATAATTACCATTTAAAGCAATCTTGTTTTACTCGAAGTTTGTGCTAGTTACTAACTCCAATGAGTGCTTATTTAAAGCACAAGTCAAAATTGTCGTTCAAAGTGTAATAGGGACAACATGTGAGATACTAGACCAAGACAAGGGATAGTGCAAAAAATTTACAAATGTTCCCAGCATTGCTAATTCATTGTTACACTTTTCTGTAGAAAACCTGATTAGAACTATTGGAAGGGTTTGCTCTTTTCAGAGCAGCTCAGGCTGCCAGAGCAGCTGCGGGGCAGATGTCGTGTTTCTCCGCTGCTATCAAAACTGGAGCCGGTGCGAATCAGAAATCGGAGAGAACGGCGTCAGAATTGGAGCCGGTGTGAATGAGAAATCGGAGAGAACGGTGTCAAAACTGGAGCCAGTGTGAATGAGAAATCGCAGAGAACGGCGTCTCGGGGGCTGCTGGCGGTGCGGGAGCAGCGAGCCGTGCACCGTGTCCCGTGTTCTGCGCTCCGTGCCCCGCGCTCCGAGCTCCGCGCCCCGCGCTCCGAGCTCCGCGCCCCGCGCTCCGAGAGGAGTGGCGCGGCGGGACGGGCCCCGGGAGAGGCGCTGGCCGCTCCTGCCCGGGCGCGCTGAGCCCGGCCCCGTTCCCTCGCATTCCCCCGCTCCCCCTTCCCTCGCAGAGCCGCGGGAGCCCGGCCCCGCCCGGCGGCTGCCCGTACCTGCGGCGCACAGGTAGTAGCGTTGGGCGCCCGCGCCCTCCACCTCGATGAACTCGTGCAGCCTCTGCCGCCGGGGGCCGAACAGCCTCTTGGCCAGGTCCTCCTTCACCAGCGAGGACATGGCACCCGCGGAGCCGCTCAGCGCCGGGCGCCGGCCCCCCGCGCCCCGCAGCCGCCACGGGGCACCAAGGCGGAGGGAGCCGCGGGGCGCGGGGGAGACATGGCCGGCACGACCCCGCTCCCTCCCGGCCGCCTCCGAGAAAACTTGGGCACCGGGAGAGGCCGCGCCCGGATGGTCCCGCCCCGCCCCGCCCGCCCTCCGCTGCCAGCGGGGCGCTCCCGGCGCAGCGCCCGGTACCGGCCCGGCCCAGTCCTGGCGGTGCCGTCGGGCTCCCCGCCCGAGCTGTTCCCCGGCCGCTCGAGCTGGGGAAGGACGCAAAGCAATCACCCTAGAGGCGATTTACCAAAAAAAGAGAGAGCTGTCAACGCAACTCTTTTTATCGGTAGATGAAAGCGCTGGTAATTTATAGAGGAATTAGGTAGAGTTGTGGCTGTCACCAGTGTTCCTCCAGTAATAACTTTTCGGCTATTAATAGCGTTAAGGAGAAAATTGCCTTTAGCAACTCCTTGTAAGCCAAGTGAACTCATGTCCAGAGGAGTCATCAGAGGGCAGGTGCAGCCTGGGCACCTTCCCCAGAATGTTTGGACATGTGAGAGGTCTTTCATATCAGACATAACTGTATTTGCAGAAAATTTGGTTGTTTCTTCCATTCTGCAGGTGTATGGGTGAAGTTCCTGGATTTGGGTGCTCTTCTAGTTCCAGTATCCATGGAAGCCTGTGTTAGAGTTTTGTCCTTTGGACTAGTTTCTGGCTGCTTATAAATTTTGGATATTCTCTCCTAATTCTTATCTTTGAACTTAGTATACCCGAATACCTTACTGAGTATTTAATTCTTGTGATCTCAATGCCACATAGAAAGAAACATTACCTTGGAATGAAAATGAGTGTTGAAGTGAAGGCAAGGTTTACAATCTGAGGATTTTTTTTTTAAATGGCAATATTAGAATTATTTACTCACATAGGTTTACATGGTGCTTTGATGATGTGAAACAAAATAGTATAAAGTCAAAATGATGTAAAATTAAGGAGAACCATCCTCTGCTATGGACACAAAGCATATTGAGTTAACAGGTGGTAAAGGATTGAAAATAAACTATGTTTTGGTTTATTATGCTTTCTTTCAGTCCCAAACTGTGTTCGGAAACACAGTTGTGATTTTTAGATATGTACAGATTAATTTCCCTCTCTGATTTGGGAGAGTAAAGTTACTCTAAGCTTCAGGTTTTGTAAGTATGGGCTTGTGGATAGATTTAATCTCTTAGCTTTAAAGCTTTATTTTAGGAAGAGAACAAGATGCTCACTTCCAAATCAAGACATCTGCATGTTAGGAAAATGCCTTCTTATGGAGACTTTCCAGAGGATATCTGAGGCACAGGGATGCTCAGGTTCCTGCCCACAATTTTGATGACTTGGCCGTGCCTTGGATATGAGACTGCTGTACAAATTGGCTTGCAGTTCGCTATCCTTCTCTGTCGGCCAGACATTGGCAGAATTGTCAAGGCTGATATCCCAGGCTTCAGTTCCTCACCACCAGTGTTAATAGTGCCATGGCTAGAGGTTTCAGTGCTCATACTCAGTGCCAGACTCCTCATTAGGAAGCTGATTTTGGCTCTGCCAGTCTGTAGCTCATGTTGCATCTCAGATTCTTAAATATATTTTTTTTTCAGTTCTGAAACAACAAAAGTACAGACAAAAATACCTTCAGAAAAAAATACTTTCAGCTCTGGAATACAGCAATTTCACGACCATAAGGCGCACCAGACTATAAGGCGCACCCGCTGACAGCTAGCAAAATTCGCAACATGTAGATCATATAAGGCGCACCAGACTATAAGGCGCACTTCTTTTTTTTGCAGTGAGGCTCCGCCCCCAGCTCCCCCTGCACGTTTGCTGGCCGAGGCCCCACCTCAACCCGGCAGCCATTGGCCCCCGGGCCGGCCTGTACCCGACGGGGCCCGGGCATGGCTGCCGCCGCTCCGTGGAGCGTCCCCGTGGATGGGGCATGGCCTCCGTCGCTCGGTGGAGCGTCCCCGGGGCTGGGGCATGCCCACCGCCGCTCCGTGGAGCGTCCCTGTGGATGGGGCATGCCCGCTGACGCTCGGTGGAGCGTCACCAGGGCCCGGGCATGGCCGCTGCCGCTCCGTGGAGCGTCCCCGGGGCCCTGCTTCTCCAGGAGTCCCCTGGCGCTCCGGGTGACCCAATGCTGGCAGGCTCACCCCGTGCCGCCGCTGCCCCGATTTCGGCGGCTCCCCCCCTCCCCACACGGCGGCCGCCCCGATTTCTGCGGCTCTCCCCTTCCCCGCTCCGGGACCGCCCGGATTTTGGCGGCTTTCTACCCCCCGCGCCGGGGCCGCCCCGATGCCGGCTTTCCCCGCCCCGCGGAACCCCTCTCCCCTCGCATCCCAATGTTGCTGTGGGGCCACTCCCCCTCCCAGCCCGGTACAG
>PYHW01010620.1:830954-855164 GCA_013186435.1 Turdus rufiventris | reverse complement strand
TCCTATCCTATCCTATCCTATCCTATCCTATCCTATCCTATCCTATCCTATCCTATCCTATCCTATCCTATCCTCTCCTCTGTGGTTTGGGGGACCCACTACGCTGGAAAATTTCCTCCTTTGTAAACATTTCTGAAAGGATGGCCTGCTTGTGTGACATCTCAAGACAGGATAAGTGAATTTTTGCTATTTCCTTTTTTTAGGTCTTTGAAATACCTTGCAGATCAATAACTCAGTAAAAAAAAATTAAAAATCAGTCTTTTAGAATGCTGTGTGCTAAGGCTTTATGTGAAAATTGGTATTTATGTGTTTAATGTAAAAGTGTGATTGATATGTTGGAGAACAGCTGAAGTAAATGTGACTGCAAGTTACTAATCCAGTGTTTTAGTGTTGTTTTATTTGATATTAATTGTACAGGAAAGGTGCATATACCAGTGACTTTGTGGACTGTTCTGACCCTGGCACGACATAGTCTTGCTCACCATACAGCTTTTAATAAAGTCTCAGTGAAGGAATCTTATTCTTGGCTTTCTAAAAAATGTTCCAATGTCTAAATTTTGCTGCCAATATTTTAGACTTATTTTCTGATGATATTTCAGCATGTTTCATTTTCTTGGTTTTGTGTATGTGTCCTTTACCTGTGAAGTTGGAGCCATTATTATAAGACAAGGACATGCACCAAGTGAATGCTATTTAATACTGTTCAGAAAATTCTGAAACTGTTAAAATTTCAAAGCTCAGACTTTGGCCTCTGAAAACGGAAGGGGGAGATTTTATGTATGAACTTACAGATTTTAAAAATATTAATTTAAAAGCTCTTAAAATCTTTAAGATTTTATTTTCAAAGGCAAAGAAGGTAGGTCAGTGCATTAACAACTACTTGCTGTCCTTTCTATTAATAATTGAATAACATTAGTAGTGTCAAAATAGTGAAATATGCACTTTTGCACACATGAGTGTATATTGATGTGTGGTATCTGATAATTCTGGTGTGCACAGCTTCATTTATATTGGTGAATGGGAAAACTCAAGTAGATGGCACTGCAGCCCCTTGGACAGCAATGTTTGTTCTACATCTATAGAAGGACTTCCACAGGAAGAAATGGCAAGCTGGGGGAAACTTTTTCCTACAATTTAATATATAAGTCATTTTAGGTATGAGGCTGAAGATTTCTTTTTCTTTTTAAGATTACGAATAAGCAAAAGTTTTCATTGCCCACTCCAGGATTCTTTTTTGCATCTATTTACCAAAGGCATTTTCAAGTGTCCTAGTTGTTATTCAAATGATGGGTTCCTGAGGTTAGAATTCTCTCTAAGTAGTTTTCTAATGGTATTTACCCAGTGTATTCCTGTTCTAATGAAAGCACTAGGTTTTATATCAAGACATGCCAGGTACTGGAGTTAATTGATTATGTTCTCTGTAGGAAACTTTGAAGTAAGAAACCTGATTTATCTCCTTTGAGAATGGAGAAATGGGGGAGCTTACTGACCCTATTAGAACAGTGCTCTGTGTCTGTAGGATATTTTGTGGTCTTCAGTGATAGCCCAAAAGTGCTTTTGGTTATTGGTGTGTTTAATGACATACACAGGAAGGCAAGGAGAGACTTCACAGAGTTATTTAATGGAATCAAATAATGGTTCTAGATGGGTATAAAAGGTTATGTGTTTTTAATCAGACTCTTTTGTCAATGCTAAGCAAATAAAAGTCAATATTTAATACTCTCAGAGATAAATCAGGCTTTGAATAATGCTCTAACTACTCTACAATAATGTAACTCAATCTGAGAATGTCATTGTTTGTTATAAGTTTTAGCAAAGTGTATTGGTTCGTGATGGTCATGGTCTTGTGGATTAAAAAAAAATAATAATTTAACCAAAAGATTGAAAACTAGTTTCCTGTTCTTCAAAAATCTGTGAAAGTAGTACATGATTTATAACAATCTCCTGTGCTGCAGAAAATGCTGTTGAAGAAATAATATTGTTCCATCTTTAAATACTGTAGTGAAGAATGATAGAATATCCTGAGCTGGAAGGGACACATCAGGACCATCGAGTCCAACTCCTGGCCCTGCACAGGACACCTCAGGAGTGACGCCATGTGCCTGAGAGCACTGGCCAAACACGTCTTGAACTCTGTCAGGCTTGGTGATGCGACCACATCCCTGGGGAGCCTGAAGGGTAAACTGCACCCAGGAATTGGAAGAACTTGAGGAAAATCCAAAAGAGATCAGTGAAGCCCTTGAGGCACAGAATAAGCAAAACATCTTTTCCTTCCCCCTCTTGTTGTTTTTTTAACCAAAAAGATGGTAATTTTAATTTTTGAATATATACTTATATATACTCCATACTCATACTTACTAAACCAGGTGAATTTTTTTGGTATTTTGCTCTAAGATTCAAAGTTTTTGGATTAATTTTAGATTTGAAAGTGCTGTTTGAGACAGAGGTGCTCAAAGGAGCAGAGGATGAGAATCATCCCATTTCACCATGAGATATGAATGAGTGTGGGAGACCAGCCTGTGTTCTGAGACAAAAAGATCATACTTTTAATAATTCACTCCCTTAGAATGAACTGTTTCCAAGATAGATAACTTTTCTGATTCTACGAGCTGAATGCCAAATGTTTGTGTACTGAAAGAAGCATCTCGTACTCCTTGGAAGACTGGGTAGCAAAGGAGAAGTTAATCCAGAAGACAGTACTTGCACAGCTTTCATTTGCAGATGAAATAGGTCTAGTCTCAATCAATGCACCACAATCAAGAAAAAAAAGATCTCTGTTGTTCCCTTGATATATCCAGGAGGAAAACCTATCTATTCCATCTGCTACCACCCAACCACTAAAAGGCATTTGTGCTTTGAGTCACCCATACAGGGACAGTGACAATCTTCCAGAATTGCCTAACCCTCCAGCTTCTTTGTGACTGCATTTATGATGTTTAAGTGGCCTTGAGAAAAATGTAACTTTTTACAATTACTTCTTTGTTGCATTTGCATAAATTTAATATATCCATAGCTCAAGAATGGTAGTCTAGACATTTTAAAGAAATGTTTCTTCTGCTTTTCTTTGCTACTCATGAATTGCATTATGCATATTTTGATGGGGAAATACCCTCTAAAGCTTAGAGAATGTCTTCCACTCACGTAGTAGATGTCCATCTATATCTTTATGCATTATTAATGTCATAGAGCCAGCAAGGGCTTGTGGTTCTTTGTTTTACAGGGAAAGAGATTGAAGTTTAAACACTGTAAGAATTTGTCTACTTAAGGTGAACTAGGTAATGGAATATAGAAAAAAAGTTTAAAAGCCTCCTCACCTCTTGGGATTTGGAGGTACAGTATGGAGGTTTCCACCTCTTGCATGAATAAACTGACTTAGAAGAAATTTAAAGCATGGACAAACTCCTTCAGCACTTTAGCAGTGGCAATTACAGTCAGCAGATGTATTGGAGAGATCTCAAAGCAGCAGCATCTGCTGTAAACTCCCCCTTTTACAATACTGCAATGTAGTGGTCAGCACTGTCCAGTAAAAGCTGATGCAAATTGCAATGAAGGTCCTGTCATATCCAGGCAAAGATCAAATTTGGTATCTTTTATAGTAAGTCCCCATGAAGCATATCAAGATTGTTATCACAGAATCACAGAATGGTAGAGGGTGGGGGGCACCTCTGGTCCAAGCCCCCTGCTCAGTCACAGACACTGAGACCCAGCTACCCAGGCCATGCCCAGAGAGCTTCTGAACACCTGCAGAGATGGAAGCTCACAACACCCCTGGGCACCTGTTCCAGTGCTTTGTCACCCTCACAGTAAAAAACTGTTTTCTGATATTCAGTCCTACATTTCGGTTTGTGCCCACTGCCTCTGGCCCTGTCACTGGACACCCCTGAAGGGAGCCTGGCTCTGTCCTCTGAGCAGCCTCCTTTCACACATTTACACATGTTGATAAAATGCTCTGGAGCCTTTTCTTCTCGAGCTAAATAGTCCTTTTCTAATAGAGGAAATGCTCCAGTCTCTCAACCATCTTCATGGCCCTTCACTGGACTCTCTCCAGTATGTTTTTATCTCTTTTGTCCTGAACATCCTGGACACAGTAGGCAAGCAACCTCCCCAGTGCTCAGTAGAGGGTAAGGAATTGCACCCCTTGATCTGCAGGCAATGCTTTCTCTAGCATTTACCACTTACCTCCTCTGCAGGAAGGACACATTTCTGGCTCATTTTCTACCATAAACACTGCAGGAACATCCTTCCCACTGTTGTGGTATTCAGATCCTGAAGACATTTCTGCAGATTACTGGTGCCTGAAGTACACTATTTTGAGATGCACAGGAAAGAGAAATACCAAGGGTCCACAAAACTGTCATCAGAGATTTAGAAAATCAAATTGTTGAGGAGAAAATTTTCTTCACCTTCTCATCGTTTTTCCTCCACAAATAACTAACAGTGTGTATAGAAGCTTTCTGTGAAGGCTAGGGTAATGAAGTTGTCATGTCATGCCTATAATGATCAAACCAAAATGTAGAGCAAGGAGATTTCCATTAGTACTCAAAAACTCTTTATAAAGACAGTGGAGCATAGGAACTTAATCGTAGAAAGGTTTTAAGAACCACTTTAATTGGATATTTTTTCATAAGAGAGAAGACATAAAAGATAGGATGGGCAGCTAATTTGTTCTTGGAGTTGTGATACTGACCACATTATGATAATGTGATGATTTTCTGGCCTCTGGGCCAAAACCCAGAATGCTGTATCTTTCATGATTCCAGGTACCAAAGTACTGGTCCCTAAATCCTGCCAGACCCACCCACTCCCAAAGGTAGCCCTTTAACTCCTGGACAAAGCAGGCACTGAGAGTGCAGCAGAGTCAATTAAAGGGATTTCAAACCACATACAAAATTTGTTTAAAGTCAAAATAGGATGTATCTTAATCCATTTTCAACTCTAAATATTCTTTAAAGAAATTATGGGCCTAGTATAAGCTTTTTCCTATAATTAGTCATGTAAAGGTCGGACAGTGCCTGTTTTTAATGCCAAATGCCAATCTGTAATTTTACTTGGCTTATAATTTTTAATGCTTTTAAACAAATAAGGAATGCAGAAAAATTATATTTAATAAACAGTTACTGCAGCAAATGTTCTAGGGTTTATTATTCAGATTGCTGATGTGAATTCTTCAGGAATTCAGTGAAAAAAATTCAGATGTCTTATGAGATCCAGATCCAAAATTATCATGCTGAGTAAAAATGTAATTCTGTTTTACGAAGGTACTACAAGCACTGAATTTGTAACTCTCGTATTTTTAATCTCATCTGTAAAGACATTTCTGGGCCCATCCAAATCCCTTTGGAATTTTTTGATTGTTTTTATATTACCTTTTTGAAAAAGAATAATGGCTAGCTTGCAACTTCTGCATATTTGTCTGCAGAGCCAGAAACATAAAGGTTCAAACTCTCCTTCTTTGGAACATCTGGCTCTTCTTTCATCTGGAAAATGCTACTGACTCCTTTTGCCCTGAAAAAAATTTAAGAAGTGGGAAACACTCCATGATTCTGTACATTCAGAAACTTCAGCCAAACCCTACCAGGGATGAAAAAATACGAAAATTGACCCATCAATGAGGAATCTTGAAATACCACCCTAAAAGAAAACTGAATCAAAAAAGGAAAGGAATGCCATCTAGAAACTTAAACCCAAAAATCCCAGCACAAGAAGTTTTCACTCTACCATATCAGAAATGCACAAACTTCCACAAAGTTGTTTTATTTGTTATTGCTGTTGACTTAATGTGGAAGACACTTGAGTGCTACAACTTCTGACTAAAAGTTTTACTGTGACACTGTATCTACTGCTTTACTTTGGTTAGTCTTACGAAACAGGGATCTCTTCTGTAGTATTTAGCTTGTTTCCCAGAAGGAAATTTAGCAAATGGCATTATCTAGCTCAAAAGAATTAAATATAAGATTATGAATTTCGCTGTGAAATCTAACATTTTATAATGAGCTGGAGGAGAGGATGCCAGAGACCATTTTCTATTTCTTACTAAGTAGGATCCTTCAATAATATATTTTAAAGAGAGTAATTTGTTTAATCCTGAGAGACAACTACAATAATCTAAGGCCATTTAAGTGAAAAGAACCTGTAGAAAAAGTCAGAGCAGCGCCACCTGGGTCAGAGCAAACATTTAAAGAAGTAACATGTTAATACTTAAAGAATTTATTCATGCATTTTTTATAACTTCTAGCTTTTGTAGTTGAATGTAATGAATGGGTCTCCAAGAGCTTGAGTCATCATGCCCGTAGCTGATGCCAGTTTCCAGGCATTAACTTTAATTATTGATGTTTTCCCTAATAGACCTGATGGCACATTTTTAGAGTAAAGGTTCTGCCTCACTGAAGGCATGCCCTGCTGCTGGGCACACTGGCAGAGGGAAACGTGGAGCTTCCACCTGCTCTTTAAATTAAAGTTTTGTTTCTCAGGTTTTGTTCTTTAATTACTCAGTGTGTGGTTGTCACCTCTAGGCTACGTTATCTTTGTTTTAGTTTTTATTGGAAGGAGTTTGTAATTGGAGGAGCAAACCAAGCATGAAGAGCTTGAGGGGTCTTGAAGCCCATGAGGTTCCTTCAGCAGGCAGCACAAAGCTCTGTTATGGCTTCACAATGTTATTGAGCAGTTTCCAGACTGATGTGTGTGCCCCAAGAATTTTAAATGACAGTATTTGTGCTTCGTCTTTTACAGTACCCTTTTAGGAAAGTAGCTGGGTTCCTTTCATAAGATTTAAAAAAAAAGGTGGTGAAAGGTACACTCAGGTGCCAGATTTAGACGTAAATTTGGAGATAAAGAATTCCTGGCAAAAGTTGAAATTGAAGTTATATATTATTTTTCTTAAATAAGTGCAAATTCATATTTAAATCAATTCTTCACCAGCAGCAGAGGTAAGAAAGATGGAGCCGTTCTCTTTCTGAATAAATGACTAGTAACAAATGATTTTATAAAATAGCTCTTCAATAAGGTATCATAAAAAGGGTTTATAGATGGTCAGTAAATTCCCTTCAGATTCTGAGCACACAGCATTTTTTTCAGTGCCAGAGAGACCCCAGATGGAGATTCCCATGGCACCCTGTATCCCTCCATGTACAGAGGCTCCTTCATTCTATACATATGAGCTTTTCTTACAAGAAAATAAGACATAAAGAATATTCAGGTGAGCACTTTCTCCTGTACTTTTGGATACAGGCGAGGTTGGGCAGGTGCTGTGATTGCTGGTGCTGGGTGGGGGCTGCCCCGAGGCTCTGGCGATGCAGTGAGGTGGCTGAGAGTGTCCTGCAGCCAAGGAATGTGGCTCAGCACAGCCCAGCCTTAAGGGCAGGCTGCGTGTGCAGCACCTTGGCTGCCAACCCAGGTTAGTAGGTTAGTGTGGGTCACTCCCTCCTGGATGTGAGGTGATCTCCTGGCCAGGATGGACACACCGTCCTGCCTGGAACAAGTTCTCTTTCATTTCGAGAATGAACGACCACACACGAGCTCTCAAGAGTTCAAGCTGAGTTCTGGGATTTGATTGGAGTACCCTCATGAGCAAAACCTAAATCTTGTGTATAAGATGCCTCTCTCACTTTTTAAATGAAATAGAAACTAACTAAATACATAAAAACTACTAAAATGGAGTTACATGTGTAATCTACTGCATGAGGTCAGTCAGATGTCAGTGTAATTTTGTTCTAAAGCTATAATCATTAGAAGAACAGTAATAGTGAACTAAGTAAGGCAGAAGATCATCAAAATAGATTGAAAAGGGACTGGACATTCAGGAATTTCCAAAATTTAATCCTGGATTATATTCTCATCTTTAACAAGCCTTTTTCATACTGTACATCTCTCTCCTGTTCTATAAAATAAGGTATTTATGTTTTTTTTCTTCTGAAAATTGTTGATTTTCAAACCCTCCAGGCTCTGCAGGTGGTGGCTGGTCTCCATGATGCTGCATCACCTGGAGGGCAAGTGACACATTGTGAGTGGCCACTTTGATCCCAGTGATGTGTTTGGAGTACTTTGAACAGAAGGAGCGTGGTTTATGCCATGGGTGACTGCACAAACTAATCCCAACCTTTATCGTTCTTCTTATCTGGTGTGGATATTAACCTGGCACAATTTAAATCTTTCACGTCATTTTCATGTTACAATGTTAGTTATATTGGTTCTTATAATCCTCTTCAAACAACCACCGGTAGAACTAATTAGCACATCCCAGGAACCTTATGTGAGATTTACTGATATTTTGTTTCTTACTCTTCAAATATCACTTTAATTTTTTTCTTTTCTTCACAGCATGCACAGAATATTCTGAGTTGGAAGGGACACAAGGGGAGGGTCATTGAGTCCAACTCTTAAATAAATGGCCTGTATGGGGACTGAACCTACAAACTTGGTGTTATTAGCACCATGCTGTCACCAACCAAACTAACTGAACTAATCTCAGTACCTCTCTCAACTGTATTCTTGCATATTTGCTGTATGAAAAACGCCGCACTTTCCAAGGTAAAATTTTCTTTGAAAAGCTGATTTCAATCAGACAGTTGGACCTGGCTATAATACTTTCAGATATTATAGATAAGTTGATCTATTTGTCTTTCTTAATTTTCTTAGGATCTTATTTAGCTTCATTGACAAATCAGGTCCAACTCCACTGATAATAACTGGAGCCTTCTAGTTGACTGCTGGGGTTTGAATCAGGTCATAATGAATAGGCAACTGCAGAGTGCTGATAACTATTCCTGTGTAGTGAGCCAAATCCATCTCTAGTTTAATCATGTCCCTTCCAAAGAGATGCAGCTAATAAATTAACTTGTGGCATTAAAGCGAGCATTAACTTCATGCGAGGTGTCTGATTTGGAAACTGAAGATAAAAGGCAACGTAGCAGAACAGGCATCAACTGAAGGAACAACATAATAGAAATGTGAAAGAGAAGTATAACAGGGAAAACAACAGGTATTTTTAAAGCATCTTAATTTTGTGCTGTTTGTGCATTTTGGAATGCCTATTTCTTGTATCAATCAGGGGTTTTAAATTTTCTTTCTGTTAATATCACCATTGTTACATCTCAAATATAAATAAAAGCACGCAATAGACATGATGAGAAGTTTAATGCATGACATCCAGGCACATTTTCTTAGCAATTTATAAAGTCTTTATAATAATAAGCTGCACTGCATTGCTGGCTGGTTGCAAATAAATGAAAATGGGTATATTACACCAAATTTACAAATATCAGTCACATCAAAAAGAACCAAGATTTGGTTTAATTGCACTTTGATTAAACTGGTACAAACTACTGTAAGAGAAACTTTTATTGATTTTAAAATGTTCTTATTCCTCTGAAGTTACCAAAAAAGAAACAGCCATCTTTAAAATGAATGAAGGCTGTCAAGGCAACACTTTTCATATTTTTGTCAGATAAAAATACCAATTTTACTTCTCTTTAGAGCACAAAATGACAGCAGTCTGTTCTGCACTGATCTGCATTCAGAAGTCTTTAAAAGTGGCTGTATTAACATTAAGCCTGCCATTTTCTCATTTCTGACTTCTGACGCCACATAAGTCTCTGGCATCTTCCACTGATTTTGTGGAGGACTCTAAATTAATAACAGCACATCTTATTTTTGTAACAATTTTATGGAAATAATAATTTTTCCCTGCTTTCTGGATATAGTCCACCACATGCCTCCAGTCCTCTAACTGGGTCAGTGTGGTCTTTTTACCATAACATCTCAAACACTTCAAAACATCATACAGAGACCCCTACCTAGGACCTCCCACTCCTTTTGTTTTTGGGTGCATAAAGGATGGTGGCCATTACCCAGAGATGCCCACAAAAATTTGATACCACTGAGCATGGGCTTTAAACTGCTAAAAATACATGGACCCCAAATCTATACAGAAAAAACAATGTGTCTCAAAATGAGATAGCATGGCTACTCTAGAGTAATATGGTTACTCCAATTATTAATAATTATTCTTTCAATTTGCCAATGTATTTCATTATATACTTTTAAATTTTTTTCCATCTCTTCAATTATTTCATTCTGAAATCTCATGGACTTCCCTGGTATGTGTAGTAGCTGCCAGAGGTGGCAAAGGGTCTGGACACAAACCAGGTTTTTCTCTTTGCAAAACCTTGAATGTGATGAAAACCTGTTCAGAAACAAGGGACCAAGTTAATGAATTGGAAGGGAAAGCATTTCCTGAACAACTTCCACAGCCCAGATTCTCACTCCAGCCTTCAGCTTCCACAGGTGATTGCTCTTCCTGTTTGGTCCCCGAGCATCTCCTTCCACTTATGGAGCTGCACTATGAGGATCTTAGGATGTTTCCATCTCCTAGAGAAAGGCTGTAAATTGAACACAAGGGATCTAATCTCAGAAGCTGTGACACCATTCAAAACATTGTTCCGGAACTAATTCCTGACAATATTATTTTTTTCTGAATCTGCCGTCTCTTTTTTATGTGACCTTTTTTCAGCCTTCTTGAAGTCCTAAACATGTTCTGGGGTTACTTTTGGCAACCTTGGATAGTAACATATCTCCTAAGCCCCATAAATCATGTCCATCCCTAATGCTTCATGTTCCATTACCACATTTGCTGTTTAGTTTTGCTTTTAGATACATTACTGATGTATACTTGTAGTTTGAATCCTAGTGTGATGTGGCCTTAATTTTTACAGTAACTTAGCAAACTTGGCTGAGGTAAGAGGATTTGTTCCCAGCATTATTTTTAGAAATGTTACATGTTTAAACCTGGCTTTAGAATTTTTCTATTTTATTTTGCTAAAATACATCACCCTTTCTTAAGAAGACTGGAATATGTCAGGCATTTCTGGACTTGTTCATATAATTTTTATAAATAAAAAATAAAGGCAAAAGGTTTAATGAAATAATATTTTTTTTTCTCCATGCATATGATGAAACAAAAATGCACATCTTGTTAGAAGTAATATTTTGAAGTGCTTTAAACTTTCCTTCTTGGAATACCTGTGGGGTTTTCTGGTATAACTGATGAAGGAGACTAGGAGGGACCAGAGGGAGGGAGATGCTTCATTGCTGCTGTTACTGATATATGTCATCTTGTTCAAATTTCTCACACTGACTTGTCTGTTACCAGCATATCATCCTTGTGCAGAGGATAATTTGCTTGTCCTGTCTCTGCAACCTCCCTTGTGAGAGCACAAGTTTGTGTTGGCTGTGCGGGAAACTGAACTGAGGGCTTAATCCAAGTTGAAAACAATCCAACAGCAGCAGGAAGCAATGATCTCCCAGACCAGTTTAGCCTCATAATTTCTTTTGCCAGCAGGAGAGATTGATGCAGATGTAGGAATGAGCAGCAGCAGCAGGAGGTGAAATAACTGCTGGCTTGTTTGATCTCAAAGTAAATCCGTGGTAAGCAAACAAGCTCCTAGAAATGTGTGTTTGTGGACAAAATCTTGCATAGTACCTCAAACAGAAACATTTTTAGATCCTTCTCATTAAGGCAAACAGATTACATGTTTTGCTGGTTTAGTATTTTTAACCATTTTTCTGATATGTGACCATGGGTCCCTATTTCCTTCTAGATTACATTAGGCTTGTTCTCTTTAACATTGATGAAAGATTTAAATGATTGTAAGGGGAGTAGGTGCACACCGAACACATTCCTTTGTGAGCAGCAAAACCACGTTTAGTAGAGGCCAGGCTCTTTACCACTAAATATGACTGGGGTTCCCAGCAGAAGAGTGGTTTCTTTCCACACAGTTACAATTTTTAATTATGCAGCTGGTGACATCTGGTGCCAAGATTACAGACAGGATTCCCGTGGCAGATGAAAGCTGGTGCTGCTTTTGTAACAAGGAGATGGTGGAAAAGGTTTATGCCTGGGATTAGGCTCACATTTACAAAACATATGCATGCCCTGCTGGGAAGTTATCTGCTAATTTTTTACTTACTTCCTATACGTGGCTAGCTTTGAGATGCAGTATCTTGTAACGTGTAGAAGGCAATATCTGATCCCCCCCCATCTGTAATAGCAATAAAATTTTAAATATCACCCTATATCATCATACATATTTGTAGAAAGCAGGGCAAATCCTATTATTTTAGGTCACCTTAATTATTTTGAAATAATGCTGTGAAACCGAACAAAAATTAGCTTTTAGTTAATAAATCTTAAGCACTTTAATTGACATAGAAGTTATTATCCAAGAGACACAGGGGGGAACAGATTAGAGCCCACAAGAACGCTTGATTTTGCACAGACCTCAGCTGATCTGCTCCGCCTTTGCCTGCTTGCCAAATCATGTCAGAAAAAAGGCAATCAGATGTCATAGGAAGGAAAAAATGCCCGGCAGATGGTGCTGCCTGATTGCTCATGGACCCAGCCCCAGCAGGGAGAAGCAAAAAATCATTGTTTGAGGTCTCTTAGAAGGAATGGAGGCGAGACAGTAGTCGTGGCATTGGAACAGGAACTGAAACAATCACTGTCGGGACTTTTTTTCCTTAGAATTGATGTGGTATTTTATAAGCAAATACTTCAATTCTCTTTGTTCTTTCTCTATTGTCCTAAGTCTATTGAAAGTAGATATAAACAAAAATGGCAACTCTACAGAATCAAATATTTCAAAGAAAGATTTCAACTCTATTGAACAATGTATTTTAAAGATATTTACACATTATATAAGCACACAGAAATCTATATTTATGATTACTTCTAAGAAATGTAGTTACATGTTTATTCTTCAGTAGGAAACAGTTTCTTTCACAGAAATTTTTCTTATATATGTTTTGTTTAAATTTTTCACACGATTTAGCAGTTAACCACTTCATCACCTCAGTATGATAATTTAGGCTTGTCAAATCCTGTTGATTTTGTAATTAAATACAGATATTTATGTCAATAGCAGAAATCACTGCTGCTCCTGAAGGAAATCTGGTGTAATATACGACCTCAGCATGAAACTTTTAATGTTGCATTTTGCACCTGCCTCAGCTCTCTATAGATGAATGATGCTGACTCATGGGGCATGCACTGCAATAAAGTTAAAGGATATTAATCTAAAAAGAAAGGCTCCTAGCTTTATAGTTCAATGAAAATAAAAGGTGGCTGTCCACACTGTCATTGGGAATTAACCATTTGGCAATAACTCAACCACCGTACAATCTGCCTCCAGAATTTTTAGCGCAGATAACTTCACATGCCCATTAAGACAGGTGTCCAATCTCATCTTCTGCTTGTGCTTCCTCACCCGCCGAGCTTCCTTGTGTTGGACAGGTTTCCTTCTGGATTGCTGGAGGACCTTAGTTGCAGGGTTCTTGTTGACTGTGTGACACCAAGACCCCTTCTGGTCCCTCCAGCCCCACGTCACCTGCCCAAGAGCAGAGCACTCAGGAGGGCACCGACGGCTCCGGGTTGGCTTCACCTGCAGCAGGAGAGGGTAGGAAGCACCTTCCCAGGGTGAGCTCGGTCTGTGGGCATTGTTTCATGTCTTAAATGCATTTGGACAGCAGCTTCTTTTCTCCTGAACCAACTGAGAAGAAAGATCTCTGAAAGTGTTTTTAGGCATGTGTCCCTTTTGGGTTTCAACTCACACTAATCCATGTCCGAGTGCTTCAAGCAGACAGTGATTTAATGATTTTGCAAAGGTTCCTTTTGAAAAGGTGGGCTTTGGTGGCTTTATGCATCCCACCAAAAGTCACACTTTGAGTTTTTTCCCCTTTTTATTGTTTGCACATAAAACTCTCATGAAGGAATTGTGAGATCTTGTGATTTCTGGCAGTAACAACATCAGAAATTTGTGGGCTCATGGATTCTATTTCGTTGTTGTTCCAAAGAAGTTGGATGCCACTGTCCTTGTCAGTCTGAGACTTGGACAGGCAAAATTGACTTTTCAAAATATTTTCCTTTTTCCAATAAAACCCACCATTTTGTGGCAAAATTTCTTTTTTTTTTTTTTTCCCATTCCCAAACAGTTTCTCTTGCTGAAAATCCTGTATCTGTCACTGATTTTTCCATTCATCCATTCCAACATCTCTCAAGTTCATTTTACAAGATACTGAACCTACAAACCAGATTTTTAAAAAATAAATACTAGTGTTTCTCATGAGGAGAGACATTTTCATTTCGTGATAAAACCTTTGGCCTTTTCTCAAATCCTGTTGTTCGATAATCAGACTTTTTTTGTGTCCTTGTTTACTTTCACCAGCAATTCTCTTCCAGTTGAGATTTTCCATTTTTTTTCAACATACACACCCATACAAACACACACAGAGAAAAAAGAAAGATTCAGACAATAATAGCCTTTTTCCTGACTAATTCACCAATTAATTCACCTTTGTACCCTGCCAAATAAAAAGGCTACATGTTTTAGCAAGAGTACTTGGCAGATTTTGGGTCAATAGTTGGGCACAATGATCTCAGATATCTTTTCCAACCTTAACAATTCTACAATTCTGTGTCTCTATTTCATTCTTCACCACTAGGCATCAGCATTGCTCACTCTATTTTTATAATATTTCCCAGCTAAGCAATGATGCTGTGCACTTTCAGTCCCAGCAAGGAAATTATTAGCTGGTGAGCTCTGAGTCTTCAGTCTTCTTTTTTGTAGCAAATGGTCTTGAGTACTCTCAGGACAAAGTTATAAATAAAACTCAAGGTGCATAATTATCTGGTGTCTACCATATTGTGTTATATTGATGTGATCTGTGTAATGGACATTCTAAAGAACAGTCATACTTAGTGGTTCACAAGAAATAGTTTCCAAAAGCTCAAAAATAAATGTTAGCAAAATCAGGTGGAGAGAGGATTTGAAGAGAACAAGGAAAATAACAATTAGCAGTCTCTCAAGTTCATTTTACAAGATACTGAACTTACAAACCAGATTTTTAAAAAATAAATACTTCCTCTAGAAGTATATAAAGCAAGACTTAAGGAATAGTCAGAAAAAATAGAGAACAATTTTTGAAAGACGAAAATAAAAGTGAACAAATTTGGGAAGATCAAAAGAAATTATACTTATCTGAATTGTCTGGTGATGATACTGGAGCTCTTTAGGTGCAATAGCTTGAATTCTTAACTTTAATCTGCCAAAGGAAGAATTGCTTATTACATATTTCTGTTCACTTCTGGGGAAGAGTTCATATAAGGGCGATAATATTTTCTGTGATCATGCAGAAATAGTTTTAATTCTTGGAGCAATGAGGAGTAATTTTAATAAAAATATGGTATTGTATTCTCACATCTGAGGTACTAGGACAACTAGTATTGTCTGAGCAAAAGTTAGGATAACAACCAAATCTAAAAATGTTGGATAAAATCACTGAGTAACTGAATTTATTTTATTTTATTGTATTTTTTATATAGCTACACAAATAGATAAGAGAGTAGGCAGGGCATTTTTACAGGCTGTTGCATAGCATCCTACAAAATAGGAAACTTGGAAGTGTTGCAGCTTTGTGATAGAAAGCCAACTGACCCTGAAATCCCATTGCAAACTATGGGACATGCAGCCAGAAAGGACAATATTGCTCTGCAAATGGATAAAACAGAGAAATAACAACTAAGACCTATGAGCTAAGGAATAACTCTGAGAATTCTGAAATACTGAAAGAAGAGCTGCAGGAACAGTTAAAGAACAGGCAAACCTGCTGTTATCTCAAATAATAGGAGAGTAGGATTCCCCAGAGGTGTGGAGGAATGAGGTGAGCCCTTGTAGCCAATCTGCACCTGGGCAAAACAGTGACTGCCACAGGTGAGCTGCCCATGGGAAACATCACCAGAAACTCAAATTAGACAAATTCAAGTGAAAATAAAATGAGTTTCTGAAAAGTGAGTGCAACCGACTGTGAAAACTGTCTCCTCACTTCTCTGCCAGTGGAAATACTTGCAGCAGATGTAGACTGTTTCTATCCTTAAGATAAGCCTTACTTGAGGCAGGAGCTAATTCTGTCTGGTTTCTCTGTGTGGGGGTTCTTCTACTGCAACATTCATTCATTTTGAAAAACAATAAAAGCACTTCAAGTAATTATTTGAAAATTTAAAATATTGTCACTGTAATAAGTTCATACATTAAAAGGATTTGGTTTCAAAAAAATCATTGTGACAATTGTTTTTCTGGATATAACCACTAACTAAAAAAGTAGGCAATTTTATTCTTGACATTTGTTTGTCATTAAATTTATTCTACTGTGTTTGCGCTTATATTTATCTTCATTTGACTACATTATTTGCATATAATAAGGTGTAATGCTTCACTTAATAACATAGTTGACAATTTTATGAAATATTTTACTGAGAAACCAATATCTATCCCATCTATGCTGTCACTATGAGTAATTGTAAGTAATTTAGACAAGGTGATATATATATATATGTCGCTTAAAATGATGGAATAAGTGTAGAAATGCTTAAATAGGGAGAAAATTACCTATGGATTAAAGCTGACCAAGGCCAACCATTGTTCCCTGGTAGATGCACAGGCATGGAATACATTTAATCTGAAAAGAATCTCTCTTTAGGATCAGCACTCCCTAATTTAGTGGCCCAACTTCCCACAGTCATTCTCCTCCCCCCTTTGATAGGAGACACAAGAGGCAGAGGTAACAGGTTGAGATAAAAGCAATTTACTGGAAACTGTGACAAGAAAACAAACAGCAACAACAAAAATATAAATAAAAATACACAAAAAGAAGATGATTTATGGGCAAAAATTGCTCACAGATGGGGACAATGAACACAGGATGGACAGAACCCCAGCTGGGATCAGCGTTACCCACTGCTCCATTTTCTGCTTGCTCCCCTGGGAAAGGGACCTGGGAAGAGGGAAAGCCCCTTTTGCCCACTCCCCAGCTGTGACATATGGAATGGAAAGGAATGGCACAAAGTCTTGGACATCCCACAGCTGGGGAGCTGGACAGCTCCAGGCTCTGCCCCTTCACAGCTACTGCAGAAACAGCCCTGTCCTTGCAGGAAACCGGGACAGAATCTAAATACTTGCACGCACTGTGGAGCACTTTGAACTGTTTGTGATAGCCGTATTTGTGAGAAAATTACGGCTTGGGGCACACTTAGCCTTCAGCAATGAATGAGCTTTTCTTCAGGAACTGATGCAAGAACCAGCCCAGCATACCATCCCCGCTGCTCTGACATGTCCTGTCTCATGAGGACAGGAGCTGCTGGTGACAGCCCCTCCTGGGCTGGAGAGCCTCTGTCCCCACAGATAATGCAGTTATGTGGCTTCTGCCTGCAGGCAGCTGCTGGAAGCAGGGGCAGAGCACTCAGCCAGCTGGATCCATCTGGATGCTAGGAGAAGGGAGGGAGCAGAGCTGCCTCTTGGCACCAGCAGGTGTGGCCAAGCTAGGATTCATATGAAACTGGTTTAGCTCATGCCTGAAATTATATGGCATTGGTTCCTGATCTCAGCAATGGAAATGCACTTATCTTTGTTCCTGTGACTTAGACAAGGTCAGTGGGTTCAAATACAGTGAGGAAAAACCCTTTTCAGTGGTATTTTCAATGGCACCAATATGCACCTGTTCTGGTTGTGGCTAGGATAAAGTTAATTTTCTTCCTAACAAGAAGATCACAGTCTCCCTGCTGCAGGATCAAGCACAGCTCTGAGCATGCTGAGGTCTTGTTGGAAGTTAGGAGGCTCTTGGATGGTAACCCCATGGCTGGATTATGGAGGATGTGCAAAAGTCCAAATAGATGCAATTGCACACCTAATTGAATAAAATGGGTGTGCTATTTAATTCCCATATTACGGAAGAAACTGTGGGTTAGTGTTTGTAAGAGTATGTGTGTGAGAAACAAAATGTAAGAACCAAAATTAATTTTTCAGTGAATCTAAGCCTTGAGCTGTTCTTTCAAATTCATCTCGTCTTCTTGCCACCAAGCTGGCCATGAAAGTCAAAACACAAAATTACTTCAGTCCAGAAGATGCCACTTCTCTAGTTGTCACTGTTATACCCAGAGTCTCCCTTTTTTACCATATATATGGGAGAAGGATTGCATTGGCACCAATCTATGCTGATCCCCTTTTGCTTTAAAGACCCTAATATACTGCCCCAAGAATGAAGTCATTTATAAAGAATGGCACCAGGAAAATTATCAGATTGGGTTGCCATTGCTTTGCAGTGCAATGCACTTTTAGTTAAGTAGCAGATGTATCATGAAATTAGACATCATAAAGTATTTAGCAGGTCATTTCTAATGTTATTTCATATTCGTCTAATCTTTACAGGGAGATTTTCTTCCTTTCACTGGATCCAATTTAATTTAGAAAAAAAAATAGTCTGGATTTTGCAGGACAGAAGCCCCAAAAATTAAATTTTTTGTGGCTTCTGGATATTAAAAAGAATTGAATCAAGCACCTTATGAGTACATTGGCCCTTCCTTTGCAGATCTCCTTAAATTTGCCATATGACAGCATAATTTCCAGATACTGCTACTCAGTTGGAAAACGGTAGATCACAGGGAAAACTGGGATAGATAAAATTATTAGCATAGAGAATTTTATTGTGGCACCTCTGTAAATCTTTAATTATGCTAAACTAGAAAGGTTTAGCAAATGCAGTCGTGTACACCTTGCACCACACACTACTACAAAAATATGCAAAACCTAAACCAAAGGAGGTCAGAGTTGGACAAAGCTGGGGGTCTGGAGGTCTGTGCAAACACTTTCACAAACACTGAGCAAAAGCCAGCCAAAGTTGTAGGCACAGTCATTGCCTCTGCACTTCAGGCTCACTTTTCATTGTTATTTTCCTTATGCATTACAGAAAGATCTGAAGATTTAAAATTTAAAAGTGCAATTCACTTCAATTTCAGTAAAAAATAAAATCTCTAAAAGCATCTCCCAATGCTTTGGAGCAGAGTAGGAGGTTTATTAACGAGCATGAAACTGTGTTTCATTTTTTAACAGATTTGCAGTGCCTTTTTCAGAAAAACAAAGTCTCTCCAGTACACTGCTCCCTGTAGAGATATTACAGATCTTGCTACTGAAATGTAACATAATCAAATATTAAAAAGAATACTTTTTCTTGAAACAGTAGGGAGAATTTTTTAATAACTTGATGCAAATATACCCAGTTAAACTTGACCTGTAACTAAAATGTGTACCATATGGCTTCTAACAAGCTACATAAACACTATGTTTCTACTCACAAGGCTTCAAATTTTGCCATAAACATATTAAAAAACATAGTAAAAAAACCTTGCTTTCAAGTCAGCTTTTTGCAGTTTCCGAAGCATAAATTTCTTTCACTTCTGTGGCATGAAATTGCACTGAGTAATTTTGGAGATTGCCTTGCTCCCAAGAATTTCTGGGGTTTTTTTCTCTCTCTAGGACAGGAACAAGCATTATCTCAGGAAGCTCAAATGGTCACTGTCATGTCAGTGAGTATATTAAATACACCTACTTTCCAGAAGGTGCCTTTAAAGCCACTATAAGGCACAGTACTGAGGTTTGCTGTGACAGTGCTAATGCAAACTCTGACAGCCAGGCAAGTCTGACAGGTTTAAAGATTCTTAGACTGACAGGATCTCCCCCATTTCTATGTTAGGGATTTCCTATAAAGCATCCTCTGTATAGCTTTGTGCAGTGGGGATGCAGGATTGCGCTCATCTGGCAAAAAGCAAAGCCACAGAGAAGTGTCACATGGCTACATCTGTCTACTGAGACTGAACCAGTCAATGAAAGTAATTCTAACATCTCAGTAATCGATCATTACTGATTTTTTAACTAAAGAGGGTTTCTCAACGATGGAAAGATGTTACCTCAAGAGCCATCTGGGAAGCATTATAAATTTCTGGAGCCTTATAGTTATAGACTTATAGTTAAAGTTTTACATTTTGATTAAAGGCTGATGGAAGACCCCACAGATTTGAAATAGAGACCATCTTTTGCAAGCATGACTCTTCTGGGTAATCAGAGCAATCTTAATATATAGGGCTGGTATTTACTTGTTAACACCATAGCTAATACTATACCTTTATTTTTTCTTCATATAATCTGATAAAATAAAAACCTGTATTCCTTGAAGCAAAACTGTATGGACTCCTGCAGTTCCTACACCTCACAGACCAGACAGTCTCATGCAATTTCTTAGGCTGGAGATTTTGTAATGGAAAGTCTAGTGTTTTAAAAATTACTATAAGAGTGCTAGCCTGACCTTCTTGCATGTTTCTGCATAAATACTGATGAAATGCATGATCATAATAAATGTGTTTTACTAAGCTCTAGCCTGATGCTAATGTGAGCAGTTTGGACAGGAAGCTGGTCAAGCCAGGTAATGATGAAATAATGGCTCTTTATTACGATTAATGCTTCTTTTTTTTTTCCCCTTTGTACAGTGCTGATGTTGTGCATATGAAAAAATGTCTAAGAAATAATACTAATCAAGTGATACTTAAGCATATTTTAGCTTGGTATGGAAGAATTGTAAGTACAGTAAACGTGCTGGAAAAATTCTTTAGCCAAAATGGAACAATTTTTTGGTTTTGTAAAATAAGAACTTGACTTCAGAGGTCACACAATTACTTGAAATTATTCACTTTTTTTACTTGAATGAACTCACTCTATCCTGGTGCTCAAACTGCAGCATTGCACTGTGTGAAATAAGGACATCACGCCTAATTGAAAAACTCATGCCAGAATTTATTTTATTAGAAGGTAATTTAAAAAGTCAGAGAAAATGAATCATTTCCTAAATTAATGAATGTATCACTTACTGTCATTAAAACCTTGTTAATTTGATCCAGTGACAAAGCTAATTAAGAAGATATATGTGCTTCTGAAAACTAATTAATATTTTAAACACTTTATTCTTTTAACATCTTACTCAATTGGTTTAATAGAGAATGGCAGCACCGTGTCATCCTCTGCTGGCCGGAGGTGCCTTCAGAGACCCAGGAGGGAGAGGTAACAAGGCACTGCAGGCAGATCAAACAGCAGGCAGCATTTCTGGGAACTGACAGCTCTGTTGCAAAGCCAAAGGGTGAAAGCAGAACTTCTCAGTGAGGGCAGATCTTCCTCATCAGCAGCAGATGGTTGAAGCCAGAGACTCGTCATAACTCTGGTACCAACTTAAATGCAATTACAAAGCTAAGGAAATAGTAAAAGCCTTGTCTTCCCCTTAAATATTTAAAATGTTCTTGCTAGAGGATTTGTTGCGCTGCCAGCAACAATTTCCAAAGCCTGTTTTCAAATAAGTTCCTCTCCTGTGCCCAGCCTTGTGCTCTTCGATCACCTTATAAAATATTTCTTTTACCTGTGAAACTGCACCACCTCTCTTGAGATGTTTTGTTGGCAGTGTAGATGAAGATTTTAACCTGAGGGCCTCTATTTGTCATTATTTTCACGAGAATTTATACTCTTAGAAAACCACAAAAATGTGAGTGTCTAGCAAGTTGTCATATCCAGTTTTGTAGTGTAGTCTTTTAGAAATAAGGCAGTTGCTGCGACTGAGAGAAGGCCAGCCCGCTCCACCAGGACTGTGTGGAGCAGGAGGGCGTCTGTGACTAGGAAAAAAGGACTGAGACTGAGTTTCGTTCTGTTGTGTCACTGATCTTTTCATAGTTGATGTTGTTCTTGTTTGTCTTGTAGATTTATCAGTAAAGAACTGTTATTCCTAAACCCATACCTTTTTGCCTGAGAGCCCCCTTAATTTCCAAAATTTTAGTAAACTGGGAGGGAGGGGATTTTCACTCTCCATTTTTTTCCTGGCAATACTGTCCTCTAAACCAGGGCAGCATGTTTTTCCTCCCCAAAAAGAATTAATTGAAATAAATCATGTAACCCCTCTCTCCTCACCCTATTGCTTCCTGAACCTTTTAAGGCTTGAATAATAATTTAAATCTGATGGTCAACTTGCAGATATTCTTTTTAATGTTTTATGTACCCAGAATAGCTGAGATTTGAAATAATTTCTATTCCATACACCTTTTTTTGCTGACAAGTTTCAGGTTTTTAGTCCCAGTATCTTCATCAACACCAGCTGTAATGCTTTTTAGCTGGTGGAGATCTCATTGTAAAGTTTTGTACACATGTGTGAAGGTATAGTGAAGCAGGTGTTTAAGAAGGTGGGTTAAGACTTAGCAGAGGGATATAGTCTGTTCAGAATCAAGAAAATAATTTTTAAAAATAGTGTAACTATGACATATTGAAAACCAGAAAATGTGGCCGTTACTTTATAAAGAGAGCCTTGGAGGAAGCAGGTTAATGGTACACCAGGGGAGGTGTATTCTCATGATCACAAAATACAGCAGCAAATGGGATCTAAACTCACTTTGGTTTTTGTGCCATATGCCTGAGGCATGGAAATACCTGGCAAATCAAAGTAAGCTGACACTTTTCGATGTGTCTCGCCAGATAATCCTAGAATTTACAAGCAGAGCTGTAGCTGGCTTCTAATACTCTAAATCAAGAAGTCAAGAAAATGTCTTACAGAGCCAAGAGTGACCCCCAGCCAGGCTTTGACCTGACAGTGATGTTACTCCTGTGCTCTCCTGAGAGCCTTCCAGAGCGTGGCACACAGACAGAGTCACCTCATCAGTACCCTTGTAGAAATGGGGCTTCAACTGCAGTGCTTGAGCTCTGCTGCTGCTGCTGCTCCGAGCTGCAAAGTGGATCACAAGGAGCTGTTTCCACATCTAGTTGTTGGTCTGTGGAAGCAGTGGCCTCTATTCTACTGCATTTGGTAAGCCTCTAGGATATCACCAAGATTGCTGTCAGCCAGATTTGTGGGGATTTTTAAATTGAAAGCAATTTTGTTTTATTGAGGGTTAAATAGTAAAATGCTTTCCGTCGTGAAGCTTGTGCAGCAACATACACAGGAAAATTAGTTTGGAAACTTCTTTGATCCTTATCAGAGTGGGGAAGTTGTTTTAAAGTGCGCAGCATTTCATTAATCTGGGGAATGCCTTGTTTTCATGTCATCCTGTTTCACTGAAACAAATACAGGCTTGATGAACAGGATTTTTAGAGATACTGTTTATGGAGAGTCTCCTGCGGCTTTAAATGGAAATCTGTCTCTTTGGTAAAGCTGATGCTGTAGATACTGCATCCTATTTCAGAGTCTAATACTTCTGTGGGAAAGGAGGAAAAGAGGTTGAGATCTGACTGCTTGTTGGAGAAAATACCTAGGCTCTTCACAGTGCTTGTGCACACAAACACACACCTGATATACTCAATGAACAAAGACTGACATAGAAGCTAATAATATATTCCTTTTTTTAATAAGTGCAGAACAGCGGAGAGCTGCAACAAAAATAATATTCATTGGATTATTAACATTGCATGTCTACAAGTCTAAAAACCATCTTGGTGCCAGGCTTATATTAATTATGTGATTGCCACGCTCACCAGTATCCTCTCCTAGTTTCTTTCTTCTTCCAAAGTTTAGATTTGGTTTAGTTTGGGGTTTTTTTGCAACTTTTAGCTTTCAAAGTGCAAGTGTTTTGCTTGCAACAAATCAGCCCTTTCCAACCAAAATAAATATTCCAGACAAGAACAAAACAAAACAAAACAAAACAAAACAAAACAAAACAAACAAAACCCCAAACATTGCTGTCTTTCTGATTGCATATATTTGAACTCTGTCCCTTGCTTGTTTGTTGCTTGTACTAGGTCTTGCTGACTGATGCCTCATTGACAAAAATTCCTGCAGAATTGAAAATAATAGCAGTGCATTGAGACACTTTCCTAGGTCCTCCTGCACAGACTGTGGAGTGATTCCTTCCATTACCCACCACAGTTTTTCCTACCAGTTTTATCAGTAGATGATGCTTCATGTTGCATTGTTCAAGATGTGAGTTAGTATTCAACAACCCCACAGTTCAAAAGGAGGCAGGCATTAGCAAATTAGGGTGTTACAATTTCAACATACTTACTAGAATAAGTTTAATAGAGGTTGAAATGCAGATTTTGTCTAGAAAGTTAGCTGTTACATTAACAACAAATTATTTATGAATAAAATTAGTACTGAATTACTTCATATTCATATTATAAAGACCTCATGGGCAGTAAAACAAAGGAGAAAGATGATTGACCATTAAGGGTGATGGCTGGTAGCTGTGCATATGTGTCACAAGGCAAAAGCAGACCATTTCAGACAGTTTGTGTTTCTCTGAGCTTGCAGCATGGCTGAGGGTAGGGCTTGAACAGGAATTTTTTTCTTGAAAAGGCACTTCATTATTTTTTC
>PYHW01010620.1:792314-830275 GCA_013186435.1 Turdus rufiventris | reverse complement strand
TAGTTTTATAGTGTATTTTAGCCTCTGTCTTCACTGTCTTTCCTCAGATTGTATCCTTAGGTTCAGTCTCTGCATGTTATGACTTATTCCAAAGCAGTACAGTGGGAATCTGCTTCAGGCAATCACAGGACTACCATCCTGCAAACTGTCACTGGAATTCGGGGTGGCTTGTGGAGCCCTGCTATATTTGAGAGGGATCAGCATTTGACTAGAAGTAGTTTGCAAAGTTACTGTAAATGTAGCTGTGTGTAAGTGTGGAAGTTTTAAACTCTGATATTTATGTATTAACTATAGGGGAAACAGTGGATTTTTTTACCAGAATACCTATATTATGTGAAAAGAGTCATAAAATACCTGTAATTGGAAGCAGAAACAATTTCTTCCAATGTAAGACGTGAGTCTTTCTGAACCCCACAGAAAGAAAACTGGAGAGGCTTGGAGAAGAATTTAATGCCATTAATATTGTCAGTCCCAATAACAGTACAGTGAAAAAGGGCAGGTCAGTCAGGAGATCTCACAAGATGTAATACAAAATTTTTCTGCACTTGAGCAGGGGAACAAAGGCAGAACAGGAACGTTCCCACTGATGTTTGCACACTGCACTGGACTGTCATGGAGCACCCAAGCAGGACATGGATTGCTGTGGAGTGACCAAGTGGGACCTGTGAAGGCCAGGGCTTCCAGTTTCAGGGCAGAGTTTGTCTTTGAGGTGCATGCTGTAGCTGTCTGTTTTACTTGGGTACAGACGCTGAATTTTCTTGTTCTAGGCGGAAAAGTGTTCTGATTTTTTTTTCTTTTTTTTTGGTACACTTTGGCTGCATTAAACACTAGAAATACACACTGAAAGACATGAAATCTAACCAAGAAGTTCATGCACCACTCTGCAGAGGTGCCTGTTTTCTAATATTTTTGAACCTATGGCCATAGGCTCCTCTAAGGCCAGAGATGTATGTTTTTAAGTGTGTTATGTCTGGGAAGGATATAAGGAAAATTAAACTTGCAACAAGAGAAATTAAAAAAAGTTAAATACATGCTCTATTTGTAAATTTGAAGGACTTGGCAAAGAACTATTTAGCCTCAGGTATAGATTTCCAAGATGCTATTTTTATTTTGGTTATGCTTCAAAGAACAAACTGTGGTTTTTTTTAGATTTGAAGTACTTGGAAAACGTGGAAATGTAATGAATCAAAGGTATCACTTCTTTTTCCAAAGCAAGAAATCAAAGCTTTGTATTAAAATTTGTTGTCCTACAAATGAAGAAGTACTGTAATTAGAATGTGATTTATAATGTAGGTGCACTAGAAATTTGTGCATAGTTCTATTTCATTGTGTGTTTCTGTGGGCTGTATATGTTGGTGTGGGTTTTTTTGTTTGCTTTGCTGTCTTCTTTGAGCAAACCATCTGCAGACTATTTTACTTTTCATCAGCAGTTAGAACTAGACTATAAAAAGCCCATACTTGGCAGTAGTCTATGCATAAATAATCAATGCAATATGTTGATTATATTTATAGTAAGGTGAAAATATAGCCTCATGAATCTTCAGAAAAGAAGCTGTATTGTTCTTCTAATTTTTGCATAATGTTTTATTTTCTAAAACTTGTATGTATGCCCTCTATACACTGCCTGAATACCATATGCCTTTTTGAAAACCTTAGTTTTGCAGATCTAGTGAACTCCTGTGGGCACATGCTTATGAAATACAATTTATTCTAAACAAAGACCATCATGTTTATCTTAAAATATGGTACACTTAACTCTGAAATACCTCCTTTTGGAGCTAAAGACAACAGATTTATTTTTTACCAATTATTGATTTCAAACCAACATATGATTTGGATGTATGTGCTGTCATAATGTTTGTGGATTGTGTGCATGATTACACTCTTAGTAAAATATGGCCTCAGGTGCTGTGGCTTCACCCTGAAAGGTCTGTACATAAAGATCCTGCCTGTGCTAGGAAGATGCACACAGCTTCCTGTTTTTTAGTATCCTAGTGAGATAAATTGCTTTCCCAGTGATAGGAATCAAGTAAATCCAAAGAGTATTTTATGAGAGGCAGGACAGACCCTGAAAAATAAAAGTTCTCTTTTTTCCCACTGTGAATCAGTCTATAAAGGTTATTACCCCATGAGAAAGGTGAGTGAACCTCTGAACAATGTGTTACCATTGACAGTTCCTTTATTGCTTTATTTTACATCATGAAATGAGAGCTACTGAGGTTGGAAATGCACCCCTTGCCTCATGATTCTCATCCAAAGAACACTGAGTTGAAATGTCAGGGGTTTTTAGACAAATCCACTATCAGAATCTGGCCAAGAAGAAGGTTACATTCGAGATCCATTAACGTGCCCTCAAAGATAATAGTACCACTGAAAAAGAGAGAACTAAATAAAGTCAAATACTGTTATTTCCTGATGAGACCTTTGAAGAGTCTCTTGAAAGAATGGGATTAAGGAGTCTTTTACAACGTGCTTCTGGAAATAGAAGGTGCCTCTTGAGAGATCTGTGTAATTTAAAAAATCAGTCTTAATGTATCCCACAGGATGCAGGATGTCTGGAATAACAATTAGGAGAGACTGAGTGACCAGGGCTATAGTTACTACACTTGCTATGTATGTGTAAGGTCTGCAGATGTCCATGGAGAAGATGATCCTGGATAAACCACACCAACGTATCCAGCCTGCCTGGTGGTTCTGGTGTGTGTGCCTTGTGTGGATGTGTGCTTTGGGAAGATATGAGCTGTCTCTTGTGGAGTTTCGCTGCATCTGTTGCACTGCATCCTCTTGTAGTCCTAGTCCATGTCAACCTTTGTTTTCTCTTCAACTGGGGACTTGAACTGCCAAGCTGTGGATTTGCACGAGTTTCTTAAGTATTTTTGGTACTTAAGTATTTTAAGCTCATGACTTTAGTTCTTCCTGACTACCTGGTGCCTCAACTGTACCTTGAATCCACAAGAAACATTAAACCTGCACTGATTCTTCATCTCTGTTGCCTGAAAGAAGAATTTCTGCTGTGACCTAAGAGAAACCTGGCCAGGGACACTAGCACAGAAGTCAGGCTCCCATAGCCAGGATGGGAACTTTTAGTGCTTCATGGGATAAACACATCCTGAAACAGTTTAGATGTCAAAATCCAAAGATGAACTTGGGGGAACTCTCCCAACAGCTACCTGCACCCTTTTACTCAAACAACGGTACAGTAATTTCACAACTATAAGACGCACCCTTTTGACTAAAATTTCAGCCCGAACCCAGAAGTGCGCCTTATAGTCCGGTGCACCTTATATAATGGACAAAGTTGCGACCTTTGCAAACCCGGAAGTGGGAGCTGCAGTGGGGGGGGCGGTGTCTCGGGAGCGCCGAGTCGCGAGGGGAGCAGGCGGGCGCAGCCGGCAGGAGCCGCGTGGGGAGGGAGGGAGCCGACCTCGGCCGCTGCGCGGGGAAGGAGGCAGGGAACAACCACTGCTGCCAGCACGGTGCGGGCAGTGCAGAGGAGGAGGAGGAGGCAGAGAACAGCTGCCGCTGCCAGCATGGCATGGCCACAGAAGCCGTGAGCCACGGCCACCCCAAGTCAACCTGGATCATGGGCAGCCCCGAGCTGCCCTGGACTGCGAGCATCCCCGAACAGCTGTGAGCCGCAGCTGCCCTGAGCTGCGCCTCGCCAGCCAACGCCAGGGGTGGGCAGGAGTGCCGAGGCTCATGGCAAGGGGAACTGTGTTTAAAGGCTACGCCAATCTGTGAAAAATGTTTGCAAATTGAGCAAGTGCCAGTAAACCCTGAGATTGTGCGATTCTGTTACTATTTTGTTACTTTGTTGCACGCGGCGCAGCTCCTCGCTGCACAAAAGAAGTGCTCCTTATAGTCCGGTGCACCTTATGGTCGTGAAATTACTGTAATAAGAGCTCTAGGACTCAACCTTAGGATAGTGATTACAAAAACTGTTATTTTTAAAAAATATTAAAACCCCCTGCTGAATAAAGCTAACAGCTCCATGGCTGTGCTTGAGTGCATTCATTATGAGAAACCAATTTTACCCTGGGCCAGAAAAACACTGAGCAGGCAGATAGGGGAGTTGTCATGATGAGGCTTTCTAAGCTCCAGGGCAAAGCTGGAAAAGTGGGGAAGTATTACAGTAACTTCAATTATTTTGCACGTAATGCTGTAATTAGTATTAATGTAATGAGCAGAAGCTTGTGCCCAGAGAGCTCTGAAGTGTGAGGTGTCATGAGGGGCAAGCAGTGACAGGAGTGGCAGCGATTCCCATACAAAGACTTTGGGGCAGCTGCTGGGACAGCTGCTCCTGTGCCTGGATTCCTGCCACAAAGGGCTCCTTTTGGGATGTCCTTCTTGTGGTGGTGTTCAGAGAGACACTTCCAGTCCCCAGTGTGTCCCCCCAGTGTGGGCACAGCGTAAGGAAAAACGAGGAAGGAGCTCTTCCAGGCTGGGCAAGTGGAAAAGTAGCAGTAAAACAGGTCCTCTGGGACCTCTGAACAACAGGCAGGTGCCTGGGTAGTGCTGAAATACAGAGTTTGGGAGAAAGCTTTCTAGACTCAAACATTTTACTGCTAGTTCCACACAGTATAGATCATTTATGTTTTACTTGTTTACTGAAGGTAAATTTATTGGAAGTGTCACATTGTGAACTCGGGAGTGCAGCAACAACAGTGAAGGAAAAGCTGCAGGGCAAATGATTCAGGACAACTTTCCTGCTCTGGTATGAACCAAACATTTTTTCCCTTGTCATCTTTCTGATTTTTATTATTCATTCAGGCTGAGGGCCATGTTCTGCTCTGAGCTGTAACAGGACAAAAAATAATAAATTACCAAACCAAGCGTGGGCTAAACTGAAGACAAATTATTTACTCTGGATTCTTCATGCTGTGGTTAGGCTCAATGTTCAGGTGTAATTCAGCAGAAACTGGCTTTTTGTATTTTGTTATCCAAGATGCTTTGTTTTCCAGGCAAGGCACTCTTTCAGAGAATACTGGCACACATTATCTGTACCAGGGGTGTGTGGGGATGGCCTCAGCCTGATAATCCTAGCACACTTCAGGATTATCCTCCAAGTTGCATCTCTGGTCAGGTCATTATACTACTGCTACCCTAATTGTACCACAGCCTCTGCTGAATTCTCCAAATCCAGTTGCCTTTTTTCCAGGGTTTTTGGCCTGAGCCAAAAGCCCTTTAAGAGGCACCAACCCTGCAGATGTGCTTATCTGTGCACCATGGGAGACAATCTCCCCAGTTAACAGGGCTGTCCTGCCCCTGACAGCTCATAAGCTGTAGCCCAGGTCCAAGTGCTCTGCCCCAGGAGAGCCCTCTGCTCTCTGCCTCCAGGGTCCTTCCCAAAACCATTTTTTTTCCAGTCTGTCTGGTAAGTTATAGGGGCAGTTTTAGGATTCACCTCTACAGTTTTATGATTACTTTTACAGCCTGATAATGACAAAAAGCGTGAAGTTTTAGTGGGAATGAATGTCTATTGCAGCTTTCCACGGGTGAAAGTATTAAGTACAGAATTGATGAGGCCTCACAGAGCGTCTCAGGATACTCAGCAGACAGATTGCCCCTGAAACACCTTTTCACACAGTATATCAAATTCTCTCCTGGGTCTTTAGGGGAATGAATGAGACAGTATTACACTTTTCTCTCTTTGTAAATCTGTAGCTGATTTCATCATCTGTAATTTAGAGTATTCTTGTCATTGTTGAAAACATGTCTGAATATGGCAGGATTCATTTAAGCTTTTAGTGTGGGATTATAATTGGAGGATGAAAAAAATCCTTATGTTCCTCTCATAAATTAGATGGTGCTCAATTTCTATTCCTTTCTTAACTGCTGACCATCTCCAGGGCAAAGGGGAGTAGGTGTGAGAGAGAAGCCTGTCAGAATCAGTTCACGAGCATCATGCCTCCAGGTATGTCAGAGCCCCTTATCACCCTAGGATTAAACATTTTGTTGCTGTACACGACTGTGTTGCCTTTGCATAATTTGTGGGTGAGTGCGTTAACTCCCTGTCTTACTTGGAAAGAGGAGTATGAAGTGAAATGACACATGCTAGATGGTAAACTACAGCAGAGCAGGTCCAAAGGGACTGCTGATTATAAAGGTATCTTGGGATGCTTCAGGCATTGGGCCTCGTTCGTAGAGCCACCACTTCATATGTATCATATTTAGGCTGCTTGAAGTAATACATTAGTACATTCAACCATTTGCACCAGTGAGGAAAGCAAAATTTAAAGCCCTGTGTGAGAAGTTTGTGGCACAGCAAATTGCAGGGAGGCAGTTTATAGTAGTTTCTTCAAAGATGGATTGTATTTGTCTAGCTAGGAGAAAAATCCTGTAACTAGCTAGAAAAGCAAAATCATCACAAAGAAAATTAAGGAAATAACAGTTCTCCAGTCAACCCAACATTTGCTCTTCACTTGAGGAAAATATCTGAAAGAAACTTGGCCTTTAGAGCTGTAGGAAAACGGGCTATTGGAGTAGTGTGCGGGTGAACTTGTTATCAACTGTTCTGACTAATGACACACGACTGGTAATGCCACATGCACAGGATAACAAAAGAGCCATCTCAGCCAAGTAAAGAGAGTTTAAATTGGCCCATTCCACACTCCTACTCATTACACCATTAAATATTTAACAGTAGTCTGAGGAGTCATAATTATAGCTGTGAGCTGTTCTTTAGTGTTCTGCAGTTCCAGCACCAAGAACTTAAATCATTAAAAATGTAAATGGATTATTACTAAAATTTCAATGTGTGTTGTTGATATCATGAAATAAACAAATTCAAAGCAGGCTAGAAATTGTTATTATTTCTATTTAGGTCCACTATTAGTACTGCTAAATCCTACAGACAGGCATATTGACAATAACTTCAGTGCTTGTGTTGCTATACCTGCTTTATAAATCTCCTAAATAATCAAGGTAAAGTTTCCTTTCCTTGGAAGCTAACTGAAAGCCAGCATGAAGCCTTGTAATGGATAATTCTTGCTTGCAGCATATAATCTACTGATCTTTAGTCAGAAAGGAGAGGAAAAGCAAGGCTTGCTGGAGATCAAGAGGAGCTGTCCAGGCTGTCCAAGCTATTCACCTTTAAAGAATCTTCTCTCAGCAGGACACAGGCAGGGGAGGCTGGTGCCTCCAGTGTCCCCCATTCACACACTGATGAACATGAAATACTTCCCACAGCGTTGGAACCCTGAAGCCTGGGAGTTTTGAATTTCTGTGCTGTCAGGCACTGATCCTCAGAGGAACACTGCTTTTGACTTGAGGTCTTGGAGAGGGCTTCCAAATTTGGGTGATGGAGTAGGAGTCACTGATGTGTAGTTTGAATAGAAGTGGGTAATATCATACGGTGAAGGGTTTGGAATTTGGGGGTTTAGAATGTAGTGATGTGTGTGGGACAGGATGGATGTTTTGGGGCAATGTTTTTTCTTCCTTCTTGCTCCTTCTTCTTCTTGGTTTTAGGTGGTATTTTTATGATTGGATGGAGGATGCAGCACTGTGGTTCACACACGTTTGGTCATTGGGTCAGAAGTAAAAATAATGTAGATGTTAGCTTTTAACTGGACTGTTTGGCTTTAAGAGACCTTGTAATGAGCAAGATACGGCTCAATTTTTTTGCTTTTAGCTTTCTAGCTAGAAGTGCTGTAGCACTCGCTGTAATAGAGATATGAATTAATAAACCACTGAATCTGAACACAAAAATCTGTCTCTCATGCTTTCAATCCTGACACTGACTGAAGACTGAGGAAAAAAGGAAGGTAAAAACTAAAACCACAGTGCCAAGGTACCAGGAGAACAGTGTGGTGACCCTGCAGCACAGTCCGAGCTGGTACATGTCGGTCTTGTCCTGGTGACCAGGAAAAGCAGTCAATTTCTTAGCAGTGAGAGGAGGGGGACCTACTGTGCAACTTCATCTGCCACTGCTTTGTTATGAAGAGGACAGTAGCTGATTTTGGACTCTGTTGGTTATTTAACAATAAATTTACTCCTTTAATCGGAATGCTTCATCTCTCGCTATGTTTCATTTCCACTGCCAACATTCCAGGTATGCAATTCAGTTCCACTTTTAAAAATCGATTTTCTGCAGTCCAGAGTGTTGCCTCATGTAGCTGGCATCACATCACTTGGTGTCCTTGAAAATGAACTGGTGTGAAAGTGCAAGATTACTTGGCTGCATTAAAAAAACCCCCCACTTTTGCTTTGACACTGGGCTGCATTTGGATCTGGTATAAAGACAGAAAAACATATTGGAGTATCCACACTTACTCCATGCATAAATTTAGACTAATGTCTCAAGTGTTTTCTTATTATAATCTTTTTCTTTTTAATAATAATACATCCTCCTTGAAGTCTGAGATTTTCACACCCTGCTGCTCTAAACATTCTTACCTAAAACCTGCTTTCTTTCTTAACATTTATCTATTACTTCACCAATAAAGATGCTGAGGTTTTCCTACATCCCCCTGATTGGATGGGATGATTGGAGGAAGCAGCAAGGAAATGTGTCAAATTAATTCAAGGTCACAAGTTTGGCAAAAGTCCAAGAATATTTTTCTCATGTTGATTTACCTTAAAATATATTTGATTTTAGGGGAAAAAAAATAAGGTATTAACAATAATGAAATTCATCTGACACATTATTTTAAAAGCTTACTGACTTGCTTCCTTAGGGGTATCTTGGGAATGTGAAAGAAAAGAACTGGTCTGTAATAGGTGTGTGTGGTTATCCTCTAGACTGAAATGAAGAGCTCACACTTCTTCAACATTATTTGAATAGATATTGTTATAACTCCAGTTTCTGACCATTATTCCCCACAGGTATTACACATCTGAAAAAACAACTGAAATATAAAAGCTCATTCTAAACTCCTACATCACAAGCTTATTGCTTTTAAATAGCTGGAACACAGCATTATGTTCCAGTTCCTTGGGTTTGGACTGTAATCATCCCACTGTCTCCTTGACAACACAAGGAACGTCAAGCAATTCAGAAAAGGAGAGCCACAGTGGCAAAGGTTGCAGCCCTAGTAAAAGACATTTCAAAGACTTAGATCTGCCCAGAGAAGAGACAAAGAGACATCAACTCATGCCTGATTATAGAATCAACTGACTTCAGGACATTTTTTTTCAACTTTTTTTTTTTCCTGGGGGTACAAGTAACCTGATCACCCCATACGTCTGCACCAGCAAAAGAAGAAAGATGTGTTTTTACAGTGTTACTGCAAGATTCAGAAATACTTATGAGTAAGTAGAGATAGTGAGAAAGTAATAAATTTGTTACAAACTTTAACAAATTTTTTTGTGCTTCCTGACTACACTTAATTCTAAGACTTCTTTTTCTAAACAAAGTTTGTACTCAGATGGTGAAAATCTTTATGTAATGCCCATTGGGAAGGTTTAGATTGCATATTAGAGAGAGTTTCTTCACTGAAAGGATTTCTGAGCACTGGAACAGGCTGCCCAGGGAAGTGGTGGAGTCACAATCCCCAGAAATATTTTAGAGTGTAGATGTGGCACTCAGGGGCATGGTTTAGTGCTGGGATAACAGTTGGTCTCAGTCTTAAAGACCTTTTACCAAACGGTTCTGGTTATTGTAATTCAGGATGAATCAGGACTGAAAGAGATATAAGAGGCTGCAAAAACATCTTTAATCTTCTGCCTGCCATGTAAGTGAAATGGTTTGCATGTACAGGAGTTTGTAGCTGTGGACATGTCAAAGAATCATCCATAGCTGGAGACATACCAAGGAATCCCAAAGAGAAGACTTGGATGCTTGGTGCTGCAGAAAAAGGATACTGCCAGAATAGGGGCAAAGGGGGTTGGGGGTGGAGGGGAATTAAAGTAGAGAACCTTTATTTTCAAACAATAAATGTACCATAAATCAGTATTTTTTTTTTAGATACTCTACCTGTTGCACATGCATAGCAGATATATATTACAGCTGCTTTATGGCAGTTACCAGCTCAGATTTTTAAAAAGGAGGAAAGAATGAGTGGCCCAGAGTACATGGAATGAAGCCCATATGAACATTAAGGCCAAGTGTTCTTCGGCTAGGAAAGAGTCTAAGTCTGTCTAATATCCAGAGGCATTTACAATTTTTCAGGTCTTTAATCTGGAAATATCCAGTGTGATTTGAATCAATTCAAAATGTCTGGAGTGTGTTAATTTTTGTGGAAGATGATATCCCAACTCCCACTTCTGAATCAAACTTTAAAAAGACAGAAAAATTACCACTTTGATCTCAAAACAGGCCCAAAGATTAAGACAGAAAGTCATGGAATCATGCCATCTGAAAAGGGGAAATTGCAAACACTGGTGATCAGTCATTCTGCAGAGGCAACCAGGACATCTGTTACAGCGAGTTTGTCATCAGAGCTTCTGCATCTCAAACCTACTTGGATACAGCAAAAACAGGGGTCTGCTCCCCTTGCCCATGTAGGAGCCTCCTGAATGTGTACAGAACCTTGTCCCAGTGGAAGGAAGGAGTTTTTGATCCCTTCTTTCTTTTTTTGCCTGCCTGTTATAGCTAAGTAAATTAAAATGTGTGTGGTGGTTTGTGGTCTTCTCTTTTAGTTGACATGGGGAAGGGTATATGTTTCCATGCTTCCAAGTGCATCCTCCCATGTTCCAACCAGGACAAGGCATTCAAACCTTACTGGCTACTCTCATTGGCCTCTGATGAATAATTTCTAGCTCTGTTCTCTCTTTTTGAGAAAAGTAGGTGACATATACTCCCTTTGACCTTCCTTCTTGGGGGTCACCAGGCGTGGCTAATCTCTTTTAAGTATCTGTTCCTGTAGAAGTGCTATCCTGCACAAATGTTTTTGTCCATGGCACTGGAAAATGCACAGAACTTCCAGAAAAACGTAGTCCAGAACAGGAACCAGGGCATGGCATTGTGTTCAACAATAACAGAAGTCATTTGGGCAATTAGACTGGGGGATGTTTTCATGTAACTTCTATGGGATTTCAGTTTTATCAGTGAAAAATAACACTTCTCATTTGAGCTACACAAGTTTGGGTTATTGTGTTGCATGATTCTGCCCATGGTGATGATTGCATAATGAGAAGCTGAATGGATAATACAGGGAAGTTCACTCTGTAGTTGCCCTTGCTCTCACATACCTGCCCAGGACTTTGTTAAGCATTGAAACAAATGCTGTAAATTCCAGTTTAAGATGCTGGTGCTGGCCACTAAGGAGAGCCACTGCTGGTATTCATTGCCTTGTTGCATCAGCTCCAAAATTTCTGCTGCTTTTGGGAGGAGGATAGAGAAAAACCTCTATATGCAGCATAGAATATTGTATATGCAATATTCTATGTATAAAATTCTACAAAACAGCTATTCTACCAAAACAAAAAAAGTACAAAAATTTATACGTAGCATAAAATATTGTATATAAATATAGATAAAAACTGCATAGTTTATTATTTATAGAGCTCAGCCCTAAGCCACCAGGCAGTAAGATTATCTGGAGCTAAACTTCAGCTAGTGCAAACTCATGTAAATCCCCTCATACCTGTCCTTAGCATAACTGTGTGGTTCGTGCCAACAGAGCATCTGATTTTTTTTTCCTTTTAATACTTTTGAAAATCAGAAGTTGTCTCTAGATTCAGAGCATTTGTCACAAGGAACTAACACCAAGAGCTGTCAGGTCATGTATGTCTAGCAAAATGTCCAGTGAAATGTTAGCTCTCCAGCCCTGACATACACTGCACCTGCAGCTTTAGAATAAAAATTTCCAGAACAGAATATATTAACAATTGGCTCGGTCTCAGTTTAAAGCTAGTGTAGCTCCATTAGTTCTCTGCCTCACCTGTGACAAACCAGAGTAACAGAGCAGTGGATGCTCTTTCACAACGGACTGACCGACTGATAAACCACTGTGTGTACCCTATACCTGCCATTCAAGTGGAAATTGTATTTCCATTTTAAAGTTTAATATTTTATTAGAGCGCAATAAATGCGTTTTCATTTGTTGTGATCCCCAGTCTCTGTCTTTCACATCCGATGTGTTTTCTTTGGTGACATTTTTTCTTGTCAGGGAAAGGTCGTGACATTTCAAGGTGATCACTTCCTGAAGCATGACTTCTTGAAGTAATGAGATTCAGCTGATCTGTCAGTAAAAACCTGCCACAGTGAAAACAAGCCTGGCAAAAGCAGAACTCAGAGGCATCGATGCATGGTCACTCCTGATGGAGCTGATGGCTGCCCGTGTTCTCTGTGTCATGACAAGATTGCCCAGAAAGGACAGAAACCCCAGGGCTATGTGTCACTGAGTGCTGTTATTATTTGAACCTCTGTTTTCAACCATCCCATTAATTTGCCTAGTGATTCAAGCTCAGGCAAACTTTGATTTGTTTAAACCTTAAATAATGTTAACCGTAAATGTCAAAAATTTTGGGTCTTTAATGAATATAAATAGATTTCAGACTGCATATGTTAGTTTGAAGTTTTCTGACTGAAGTTCTTAGGCCTTTTCATGGTGGTTGTTACTCAGGAGCACAACACTGAGGACTTCAATCTTGAAGTGAAGTCCCTTTGATGCTGGTATCTCCAGAATGCAAATCAAAAGTAGATTTTGTCCTGACTGGACAAGTTGGTTGTTTCCTGCCCCAATTTTTTTACTGCAGAAAAGTTGCATACAGTATTCACTTTGGTTTATCAGTGCTTTGCATTCTCTTTCAACCTGGGAAGGGCTACATCACATTATTCTACAAAAACATGCTCAGTCCAGAGCAAGACTGAAAATAACCTTTACATGTCCCCTTTGTGCCAATGCATGGGGAAATGTTAAACTACCTTCTGGAGAAAGAAGTGTGCTGTAGTCCTTCTAACACAACCTCCTTTCTAGTAACAGTTGTTAAGTAACACTTTCTGATAATTTCATCACATCTCCTCAAGAAAAGACCCAATTTGACCTAGTATATATTTTTGCCTATTGCGCATTAGCATGTATTTCAGTCTTCTTCCATTTTAGGGGTAATGCTTAAGGCTGATAATTTTTCTTTTCATGAGTTGCTGTCAGTTTTCAGTGCATTTGAAAAAAAATATCTGTATTTTTAAGCATGAACTTCTTGAATTGTTTTATTACTTTTATTGGATCTCCCAACTTCATTATTTCATTGGAGTTGTTCTGTCATACTTGATTTCTGCAGCATTCATTGATCATACTCACCAACAGAAGCAAACAATCACTTTTTAAAAATCTCATGTCATCAGTAAAACTGGAGGTTTATCATAGATTATGTGTATATTTGAGTTCTTTTGCCTGGGAAAACAGCAATATGAAACCAGAATTAAAAGAATGTAGGAATTAAAATTTCATTAGTGTAGATTGGTATTTCCCTGAAGAATATGAGTGTCATGCTCCTCCTTAAAGACAATTAAAACTAGTTTGTCCTAAATTTTTAAATGTGTTTAAAAAACCTCCCAAAACAAAACCATGTCTTTCTCCTGGCATTAATACATTTTAACTTATTAAAATATGTTAAAATATTAAGTTACTATGGTTTTTATAGCCCTTGTGGGCTCACTTCCATGATAAGAATAAGAAATAATGATCCTACCCTTTCCAGGGCTCTCATTTGAGATGGAGAGTGCAAGGGTGGTGCAGACAGCTGGGTTTTATTTGCAGTTATGGAGACAGCTGCCACTCATAGCAGGAGTAATTATCTGTATAAGTCATCATTTGCAAATATTTCTTCCTGTTAAGTAGCATTTTTATAAGGAAAGTCACCTTCCATTTTACCTGGAAGTAACTGTGTGACCCAACCACGTACTATGAGCAGCCAGATTTATGAGAAGGTATTCAACAAAACCTGGAAGGAGTGGGCAAGGATACTGAACTGATCATCAGTGAAAGATTGGATCAATCTGAACAGAAAACTATACCATTATAAAGATAATAAAGAAGGTGGTGTATAAAAGGTTTCAGTAATTCCTAAGCTGCAGTTTATTATTGTAAAGCCATTGAGGTAGAATTGGGGTTTTGTTTATTATTATTTTGACATAACAAAAATCTATGAATTATTCTTCTGTTTTCTGCTGAAGTGAGAGCTGCGAGCCGTGGGGGGAGCCGGCAGGGCCACGGCTGCCAGGTGGAGGCAGGGCTGCGCCCCAGCAGGCACAGCCCGGCCCCGTGCAGGCTGGACGGAGTGGCGGTGGGCATGCCCCAGCCCTGCTGGGTACAGGCGGCCCATGGCTGCTGGGTTGAGGTGGGGCCTCGGCCAGCAACCGCACGGGGGGAGCTGGGGGCGGATTCTCGCTGCAAAAAAAAAGTGTGCCCTATAGTCCGGTGCGCCTTATATGATCTACAAAGTTGTGAATTGTGCTGGCTCCCGGGGGGTGTGCCTTATAGTCTGGTGCGCCTTATGGTCATGAAATTACTGTAAATCTGACATGAGCCAAGTGCTCGGGTCTTAGGAAGACAGTGAGCAGATGAACAGGACAAACTGGGATCCCATGGCTTCACAGTTTGGGCAGAGAATCTCTGAACCATTCAAACTGGAAGACACTCAGAGGATCTTAGTCCATTCTTCCAAATTATTTCTCTATGGTCTTTTCCTTCAGACTTTCAAGCAAGTTCTTACATGTTGTATCCATGAAAAGAAATTTCCTGCAGTCAGCATTAGTTGTACCTCACTAGGAAGCTGGGAGGAAATTTCAGGTGAGATACTAGAGTTTAGACAGTGTACCAAATTTAGCCCTGGATTGTGGTTGTTTTCTTTTTTTCCTGAAGCCAATGACAATTTAAAACTTTTGGAAAAATATGAACTTTATAAACCAAATTTTCATGGTTCCTTCCTTTCTGCTGGATTTATATGCATATTGTGAAAAAATTGCACAAAACCTTTGTGAGGTCATGGTATGGGTTCGTCTGATTATAAGAGAAATGATCCCATTGTAAAACCAACTCACCTCACAGGGGTGTGGAAAAGAAAATTACATTTTCTAAGTGTCATTACTCGTCTCCCTTCACTCCTCTATTTTCTTGCTTAAGGTGTTTTCAGTTAATAAAACCTGTAGATTCTGAATGCAATATTGAAGAGTGAAAAGTGAGAAAAGAGTATTTTGAAGATCAGCTTATTTAAAAAAAACGTATGCAAGCATACTTCTTACATAGTAATTAGAGTAGATAATTATTGCTTTCCTTTGAAAAGAAATTTATATACAGTAATTTCACGATTACAAGCCGCACTGATTATAAGCCGCAGGTCCGGGTGTTGGCAACATTTAGGATTTTGTCCATAAATAAGCTGCACCAAATTATTAGCCGCACTTTCGTTCGCAGTGAGGATCCGTGTGCAACTTTCACAAAGTTGCCAATTAGTAACAGAATCGCGGGATCACGGGGTTTACTGGCTCAGCCCTGCTCGGGGCGGCCGCCAGGGAGCAGCCCCGGCCCTGCTTTCTGCTGCTGCCGGGAGGCAGGGGAACGGCGTGCCTGGCCTGTGCCGCCAGGAAGAGGGAGAGGGGCGTGCCCGGACGGTGCCGCCGCTGCACCCCCCAGGGCCGGGCAGTGCTGCCATTGCGCCGCCACTGCCCCGCTGCCCGGGGCTGGGCGGGCTCCAGCTTGGCTTGGGACTGCTGCTGGCTTGGACTTCCGGGTTGGGAAATTTCCAAAATTTGTTCATATATAAGCCGCTCCTGAATGTAAGCCGCACGTCCGGTTTGGGAGCAAAATTTTAGTCAAAATGGTGTGGCTTATAATCGTGAAATTACTGTACTTTTTCCACAATCATCAAGACTTAATAAAACAATAATCTCTTCTGTTTCCAGTCCCATATTTGTATTGAATAAATGCTGAATGCTGGTGGAAAACATGGAAAATTTTCCATATGATGTAAGTTTGGTGGAGAAAGATTTATCACCTGTGACCTGTTCCACTTCTGAAACAAACTCAAGTCCATAAAAATTACACATTCCTTCTGGGTATTCACAGGTAGCCACCATTTGAAAAGATTATAATGTTTTTCCTGAATTTAGCTACTATCATCAAATTTTCTTTAGTCATTAAAGGGTTCAGTCGTTTCTCTTTCACACTAGGAATTTTTTATGCAAAACACTCTGTAACTTTTGAAGAGAGCCCTGAACACTTGCTGCAATCAGTCCCATCACTGTTCCCTAGTGGAGTCTCTCTTAGCACAGAGGCCGGGTTTTCTGTCCTCATTTCCAGTAGTTCAGGCAAGATGTAAATCATTAGAGGATCATTTATGTTTTACTTATTCATAATGGAAGAGCTGAGGCATCATCTGAGATGAAATAAAAAAGTAATTTTTTGTTTGGTGAAGATACAGGGTATCTCATGCCCAATACGACTTGGGTTTTTTTGTTTGTTTTCTATTTGGAGGGAGACATCCCTAAAGACTACTACTGAGTGATTATCTCTTTGTGTTAGGTCAACACTGTAATAAAAGCCCATTTAGAGATGCTTATTCTTGAAGTGAGACTCCAGTGACTTTTCTTTATGGATCTTTTTTTCTGTTCTGACACAAACTTTCTATTCATTATTAGTAATAAAAGGAGAGAATACCTTGAAGGAGCGCAGTATCTGAGTAGCCATTAATTAATTTTTGAGGCTTGCCTTCTCAAAATCTAATTCCCTAGAACAGAAACAAGTAAGAACAAAATCCATGTACACAGCTTGCCCATTGTAGAGAAGGATTAACAAGTTATTAATGGGCCCATCCGAAGTTGTGAGAAACATCTGCATGCTTGCTCACAGTGAGCCATTTCAAGCATTCTCCACTAAGTTTGGAAATATATTGGTGGAGAAACTGCAGTATGGATAAAAGCACTCCTAGGGCTTGCGTTCAGATGTAGGAGGAATGGTTTCTCATAATTTTTATTTAATTAAAGTCACAACAAAGCAGAATGCATTGACCTGCTCGCAGGCTGCGTGCGCGTGTATGGAGCGAGTGGATTCAGTGACGTGCCTCCTGACCCTGCTTTGCAGACACAGAGAAGATGATGTTTTCACATACTCAGCTCTTTGATTTCCTTTCCACTAGCCATAATTAACATTTATTCAAGCAACATTAGGAAGAACATAAATATTTCAAAGAAGCTAATTACAGCATCCAAAACATCCTCCAAGCTATTCGTTTAATGAGGATGTGTTTTGTTCCTGCAATAGTGTAACATTAATTTCATCAAGCAATTAAACAAAACAAAACCAGATACAATAGAGAAAGACATATTTTTCTCCTGTTTACAAGAACACTTACTTGAATTTCAGTGAATTCCTTGAATAAAGATGACTGTCATAAACCATACAAACTTCCTATAAATTTAGATATAAACTTGGTGAACTTGCTCTGTCAAAATTTGCACCAATTTCAGTAGAAATATAATCTTGGTATAATATATCGCCTGAGCTTAATGCCTACATTGGTTTTTTTCTAGTATATTACAAGAAGGACTATAACTATGCCCAAATCAGTTTCTCTTACCCATGTATCAGTAAGTGCAAAACTACACTGATGTTTTTAGTAAAAATGCATGGTCTAAAAAGAAATGGAGTTTGTAACAGGGTTGGAAATACTGGAGGAGTGTAGAATGTTAGGATTCAGACACTGTAACTCATGGCACAAATAGGATTGAGCGTGTAATAGCTACTGCTTTTGCCCATCTGCTGAATCTGGAATCTTCTGAAAACAAAATTCACATTTCTGATGAAGGATTATCAAGCAATACAAGTCCAAGCAAGAGAGAAATATTAGATTTATTTATTTTTAATGGTAAATGTAAGACCAGAAATTTTCTATCCAGAATTTTTTTCTCATCATCTTAAAAATCTCCTGATATGTTTTCGTACAAGTGGACTCAGCAAAATTTTTCAGTTTGCAGTACTAAAACACACTGTGCAAAATTGCAACTTCTGGGCTAATAAGAACCCTTTCACCTGAAACTAAAGTTTAATTCAAGATATATCTTTTTTTCAGTATTCTTAAAACACTCTGCACCATTCAACAGGTCCAGAATATTTACAGGTATCCTGTGTTCAATTCATAATAGACTGTAATTTATTTTAGTTCACAATCTATTAAATATTTAACAAGGCTGTAATAATTAAAATGCATAACAAATTAAATCTTTCCTTAGGCTAAAGCTTGGGACACTGATTCATGCAGTTGGATCAAGATAGATTAGGGAGATACTTTTCAACCGTGATGACTCCCCATCTATGATAATTTCTTCAAATAAATGTGCTCTGCTTGTATTAATGAAAAACCAGAAATAAATGCAACCCCCTATCAAGATTAAAAAAAACAACCAACCAACCAACCAAACAACAACAACAACAAAAAAAACTCTTTTAATTAGGTAGATAGAAATACAGTCCTAGGTGCAAAATACAGGCTTCTTCAATTTATGTACTGGTGTGACAACTGGCTCTCCATTGAGATGAGGATTAGCTCTGTCCCCAGAAATATAAACGAAAGCTTTGCTACTGAATCTGATAGAGAAGATGCTTCTATTGCTAAAAGAATTTTATAGCATCTTAGCATGCTGCTTGGCAAAGCTTTTGCAATTTTGATGGCCTATCCAAGTGACCAGGGTGGCAGAGCCCACTTTGTTTCACATACACCTGATAAAGGTGAAGGCAAAGAGCAGACATCAACACCATGGCTGTGGATCTAAGGTTTGTTTGGTTTCACAGTAAGAGCCACTGCTCTTGTCAGGCAGATTTACTCCACCACACACTATTTAGCCCTCAGTCAAAACTCACTGAAGTGGTAGGAAAGAACTGCAAATTGTTTTGTAAAATGACAATCTCTACATTGTCTCATTGCTGGACTGTGATCTACTAATTTCCTTTGACAGAAATAAAACCAACCAAGCAAAAAAATACAAGTGAATGGAAAAAGAAGGGGGGGAAAAATCCTAAAGATAGACTCTAAACTGGGATCTCCTGTCTTGAAACCGTCTCTGGAGCAGCACCTCAGGATCTTCCTGGAGCAAATGGTGAGAGAGCAGAGACAGTCAGACATGCACCATGTATCAAAGTCAGACCTTGCTGCTGGGCTCGCTGTGAGGAACAGGTCAGCACCAGCCTGAGCATCCCGCTCACCCTTGGCCATGGTGTTCATCAATTGTTGGATCTGATAGCAGGAGAACGGCAGACTTGGGTAGCCAAGGTAAGGCAGACCTTGCTGTGCTCCAGGCTGGACTAAACTGCCCTAGTGCCTTAACAGATCTGGAGTTTGTGTACTTTTGGCTGCTATATAATGTAGTTGTTTTCATTGTCTTCAGGCATGAATAAAAACCGGGACCAAGGTCTGCAGCTATATTATAAGCACAGTATTAGGATTTTAATTGCTAAATACTACCATATGGCTGAGTTCTGTTTCGTAGTGTGGCACTGTGCGTGTATTTGAGGCACAAGAGAAATCAGGAGTCACACCCCTGCAGCCGGGGAGTCCTCAGAGAATTCAGTGCCAAGGCACAGGGCTGCCCGTCCCCAGAGCCCCGCATCCCAGAGCCCCGTATCCCCAGAGCCCCGCATCCCAGAGCCCCGCATCCCAGAGCCCCGTATCCCCAGAGCCCCGCATCCCAGAGCCCCGTATCCCCAGAGCCCCACGTCCCCAGAGCCCCTCATCCCAGAGCCCCCCACGGCTTCCCCGCATGCCGGCTCCACGAGATCTATTCCCACGTTCAGCTGGGGGCAGATCAGTTCGTGGGTCCGATCTGCCCGCTTTGAATGGCGGCTCTCCTCCCCGGTACCCCGGGCTGGGGCGGTGTCCGAGCATCCCCTTGTCCTCATTCCATCCCTGCCAGCACCCACGGCAGCGAAGGAGCATCCAGCGCCTTCCTCTCCTGCAGGGCTCCGGGGGATTCAAACATTTATTTTCATTTTACATTTTTCATTTTTATTTTGTATTTTAAGGAGGGGGTTCAATAAAGAGCCGAGCGGGCACCCCCGCCCCACGCCGGGCTCCAGCGCCGGGGCGGAGCGGGCTGAGTCACCAGCCGGCCCCCGGGCCGAGCGGGGCAGCCCTCCCGAGCCGGCCGGGGCTCGTCCACGTGTCGAGGGCATTTAAAGAGTTGTGGCAGGAGCGGGGACATGGCCAGAAGAGCAGCGGGCAGCGCAGGAGCTCCGCGGCCATGGGACAGCGGTACCAGCAGCAGCAGCAGCGCCCCGCAGCCAGCCCCGAGCGCAGCAAGGCAGGGCACGGCAGGGCTCTGCCCCCAATCCTCCTCATCATCATCCTCCTCCTCGCCTCCTCCGTTTCTGCTGGCCAAGGTGAGCATCATCCCGCCCGCATCACCCTGCACGTTGTCGGGGAGCAGGGAGCCCGCAGCTGCCGGGCTCGGCTTGGGGAATGGCTGGGGGCTTCTTCCCGCGACCACCAGGACTGCTCTGTCCTGGCAAAACACTCCAGCAACTCGGCAACAGCCTTTTGTTGAAAGAGATTTAAGTATCGCTTACTCTGATTTTAAAAATATATGAAACAACACGCGTCACAAAATTTCAGAACAAATTAGAACGCTCTGGCCAATATTTATCAGGTGAGGAATGCTGAAAGATGCTGTCTTTGTAGCAGGGGACTCTTGTGAAACATGACTGTTTAACAAACTATACTCTCTTTTCTACTCTATTTTCCCATCTCAGATAGATTAACTGCTTACATCTTGTAAAGCAAGGTTACAAAATGCTGTGCAAGGACTATTTCTAATTTGTTTGTATTTTATTTGTGTGATTTGCTTTAGTTGTGAGTTTATGTTCTGCTTTGTTGTGTTTTTTTTTTTTTAATATCAATAACCAAATCTAATTGCAGCATACTTAATATTATGTTAAGAATAAGTTCTGAAGATGTGGAAGAGGGGAGGGAAGGAAGAGGAGCGCAATGGAGGGCAGTGGTACACGGTATTTCATCATTGTTTTTACACAAATGATTGCCAGGAGCTTGTTTAGGGATGCAGTAGAGGGAAGAGAAGGTGTAAGCAGTAAGTCCCAGGCTGTGCATCTGGCATTCTATTGCCTTGAAAGAAGTTTAATTTCTCAAAGATGCCAGAATTGAAGGATAGGAGAGCAAACGTGCTGTGGACAGTGTTGATTTTGCAGAATAATTTTCTCCTACATGTTCCCTTTAAACAGGACTCTTCATGCTTCTTTCTTTCTCATCTTCCTCTCTTTCCTCTCTCTCCTCTCTCTCCTCTCTCTCCTCCCCTTCTCCTATGGTTATTTTGTGTATATTACAGAAAACCTTAACGTGTCACTGTGTGTGCTGTTGTGTAAATGAATGAAGTCCTGTCAGTACTGCAGCCCTGTTCTGGATGGGATGGTGGAGGAACACTGCTCAGTCTTTGGAGGGGCACAGTCCTAGGTGCACAAAACAGATGGGATTGCACATGAAATAAAAATTCCTGAATATGTAGAGAATGGCAAAGGAAAGTGAGGACTGAGTGAAATAATTTATCTTCTCTCTCCAGAAGTTTATGCTACAGGCCAAAAGCATAGGAGAAAGTTATAAGATTCAGGCTTTCCTGCCTATTGCCCTGAGGTTTACTAATTCATGCTAATGAATTTCTTTAGCTCACCCCGACTGGGAACCAGTCAATGGCAGAAGCAGTGTTCAGAGATAGGAAGGTAATGCTTTGATGGGGAAGGTGTGCTAATTTGAAGTGTTGCCCTGTTCCACTCTTTTGACCAGGATACTAATCCCAGGTAGTCCTTCAGTTTGAATACAGTAATTTAAGAGCAGAAGACAACATAAGACAACTATAGCATCTTTAATTTATTTGGCATTTTTCTTTGAAATGAAACATACAATTGGAAATCAGTTTCCTTGGTATGTGAACAACTCAGAGATTTAAAAAATAATCCCACTTCTATATAGTGTGAAATTAAGATGCCTGTAATTCTTTTTTGGGGTAAAGCAAGCATCCATAACAATTAGTGACTCTAAATCCATGCCAATACAAAAACGTGGTAACGTGGTTTTGAAATCCATCCCATTCCATTAATGCCTGGAACTAACTACTGTTGTTACTATTGTTATTAGGGTTAAATGTAAAACAAATAACATGATGGGCATTTATTCCCTGCTCACTGGACATTCTAGCTAGGTCTAGAGGTCTAGCACCAGTTTCCCTCCCACGGAGCTACAGCACATCCCGTCACTGATACCCTTGCGTGCTGTCTGACGTAGTCACAATTCAGTGATGCTCATTTCTGTGATTTACGGAGACTCTAAAAATACACTGCTATCAGAAACACACAGCCAGGTAAAATAAAAATGTGGTAAGAGGGACATTCTGGACACTGAGCTGGAAGGGACCCTGGGGCAGTGACTTCCATGCCTGAAGCCTGGGTGGGTAGAGTAGAGAATGGAGCTGCCCCAAGTTAAGAACAGTTTCACTGCATCATTATGCAATTAAGAACACATTGAATCTACTGAGAGACAAGCTTTTCCACATCACATATGTGAGAGAGAGGAAACAAATCCAGTTACACAGGTACTGTCTATCAGCTTCTCAGAACAACATGTTCAAAATAACATGGGCACTATTTAAACGCAATCATACATTGCATAGTGCATGCTCAATTCTACAGCTGTAGCATACAGGCAGGGCATAATTAGAGTCCATAACTTCAACTCACAGTGTGTGCACTGGAGGTGAGCAGAGCCCTCAGAAAGCTCGAGGTTGTAGGAACTGGAATGTGATTTTCTGAGCAGGTCTCAGTGAGACCTCAGTAACTTCCACATTGTTTATTGCTCAGACATGTGAGTGTCCATACCTGCTGTGAATTTGTGAAAATGTGTCCTGCTGTGTGTTGAAATAAAGCAGGCAAAAACTACTGGACAAACCACAGAGCATCCAGGGTCACAGACTCCCTTGGACCAAGCAGCTCTCAGACTTTGCAGTTAATAGTTGTGCTGGGTATGTTCTGACACGGGACACTTACACAAATGACCTTTGCTGTACAGCATTGCTAAACACAGTTTGTGCTTCCAGGTGCACCAATGCCATCCCAAGCACTTGTATCAGATGAGGATTTGCAGCTGTTGAAAGAGGTAAGCATTATCTGCCATGTGGTACCCTCCCTTTTCTACTGTGCCCAACCTTGCTACAGCCCCACCTCACTATCCAGTATTTCTCTTGCACAAAGTTCAGCTGTGTTTTCTTCTAGTATGACTTCTTGTATGTCTCCTATCCTGGCACCAGCAAAGAGGTAAAATATCTAATTTTCCAGATATTCCGAACAGTTGCTTCAGGAGGATGTTGGGACTAGTGTTGAGATGTCATTCTGAGAAGAAATTGTCTTGCCTCAGTGGGGAGCTATGTTTGATGACTGTCAATGACCAGGCAGACTGTCTCTGGAACCATCACAGTGTTCCTCTCATCTGGTAGTTTTATACTCTGTACATGATACTCAGGAATTGTTTCAACTCATCCAGTCTTGCTTCTTGCATCCTCTGTTCTGCACACAAGACTGTTTAATCCTATCCTAGCCTCTCAATTTACTGGGTAAAGGACAATGTACTGTGTCAATTAGCCCCTCTAACATTTGGCTGCTGATTGGTATCATAACTTCCGCTCTCATCTCTGAAACGAACCTTTGTTTTGACTCTGGAGTGTGACGCATGTGTTAACACAGGCTCTCCCCTGCCCTTTTGGAACAGATGGAGTGACAGGGCATAACATGTGGAGAGGGTTTATCCTGCAACTTGCATGCCCTGGTGTAGCTGCAACTGTCAACTATTGTGTTGACATTTAATTTAGTAGCTTTTGATAACACTGGAAAATAAGTGACTCATCAGGGGGGCAGATGCAGAGCAGTAAATTTCTTCTGATTGAGACCATTACAGGAGACATTCTGCTTACTGTCAACTCCCCACAGTTCATATTGGACATAGTGACTCAAAACATAACCTATTCCAGACTGGCACTTGAATGAGCCCTAGCGATATTTATCACCCAGGAAAGAATGGTCTCTTGGGAAGTAAGATCCTGAAAACTATAAGGAGCTTTTGAAAATGAGTTATTTACATTCTGGATTTTAAAAGCTGTTTTATACATTTCTTCATATCTTGATAAGGTTTTCTAGCTGTAAGATTTGTCCCTGTGGTGACTGAAAACCAAGACAAGAGTCCTGTTGATTTCAATGAAGAAAATAGTACGCACAAGATGCTGAATTTTGTAAAATTTTGTAATAGAAGCAATATAAAAGTTACCATTAGAACTAGAATTATGCTGGACTGGAAAGGGTTTAAAGAAACAGAATTAAATATATAGTTATATACCCTAAATCAACCTAAATTCTCACTCTTACTAGTTCACTGGGGTTTCATAAAGTGCAAATAATAATTCTTCCCTCTTTGCTACTTTACTAGTGGATCATTCAGGAGAAATCCTGCCTCTAAATGAACCCAATATGTTCCGGGAATGGCTCTGAGTTTATAAATTTGAGAACTTTGTAACTAAGTATTTTGTTTCTTTACTCATCTCTTACTTCCTTTTGTTTCTTTATGTTATTTAACCAACCCCAAGCAACTTGCAGTCTTCTACCCGCAGGCCACATTTCTGAGACAGGAGAGAAAATTTTGGAGAGATGCATAACAGATAGAAACTCCTTATTGTTTTTTAAAAGGAATTAACAGAAAATGTGGCTTTTCCTCAGCCCTTGCTTTGTCTGCAAAGGTTTTAGCTGAAAGATACCATTGTGTTGAGCAGTCTCTGGCTTGTTCTGCTACTGAATTATGGTAGTTCTCTGCATCAAGTAAATAAAACAAATAAAACCCAAACACAAACAATCCCCAAGAGAAAACACCTCCTTTATAAACATAAGCTTCCCAGCTCGTTTTTATCTCATTCATTGCTGACTTCTTCCTCTACACTTTCTTACTCTGAAAGTAGTGGAGCTGAACTAATACACTCAAACACATGCAAGATGAAGGAAAAAGAGAACGGAGAGGATGTGCTACCAACAAAACCTATTTGAAAAGGGAATCCTGTGGGCTATTAGTTTTCCCACTATGTCTGCCAATGCTTTCTCATAGATTGTCTCTGGAGAAATGAATCATCTCCTGTCCTGAAGTGCTCAGATATGCATTATTTTCTTTTATTTCTTTTTTCCTTTAATGTTTTCATTGCTAATGCATGTCACTTAGACTTCTTATCTATTAAAAAATGCAAGAACAATTGCATTGCCTGCTCTATCAAAAAATCCCCAAAACCCACAATTTTTTAATGCAGTCTGTCAACACCATGAGAGGCAAAGATTTTTTTTTTTTTTGTCATCTAACACTACCAAATATACATGGAAAAAATAGCATATACTGATTGAGGTTACTATTGATACAACTTTGAAGTTTCTTTTATCATCGTTATTAAACTGTGCAACTTCAGTTGCAGTGCTGGAGACTTTTCCTTACAGAATACTCAGTGCTATCAGTGCTGGTATTATTATTTCTCTGAACTCAAATACCTTTTATTCCATTTCTTATTCTTTCTCTATTAATAACTCCCTAAAAATTAGTCAATATTACATTATTCTTTCATCTTGGAAAAGAGACAGGAGGAGGATGTAGTTATTGTAAGTTATTATAAGTTATTACAAGGTTATGAACTGTAGGGAGAGGAATCACTGCTAGGAATCACTTGTTCTTCCAAGACAAGACCATGACAGCACGGGATGAAGACAGCTTTGAAAGGACTGGTGAAGGCAAACAGAAGTGGTGTTTCACACAATGTTTAGGAAACTTCTTGCACAAATCAACTTATGTGCATAAGATGTGCCACCACATATCTTAATCACTCAAGGCATGCACAAGTCTTACATCTGTAGGGATGCCATAATCCAACTGAAGAAGTTGTGTTGGAGGATTGATCCTTGAATCCCTCGCTTTAGTTTTGTCATTTTCTTCAGTTTTGTATCATTCAAAGATATTGCAGGAGAGATTCAAGTTCATAATTCGTGCCCCAGATGCTTGCAATGAAACTTAAATTATGACTTAGTCTGAGAATTTTGCAGTTAAGAGGAGTATGTGGTGGGCAGGGAATAAAAGTCACTGATACATATGTTTATTTAGATCAAGCAACTATAAGTTGTTGTTGTTGTTGTTTTTATGTGGTTAAGGCCCTTTCCCCCCTTGAATGCAAAGTATTTAATGAATGGACCTAAAAGGATGCTTTACAGCAGGCAACTCTGCCATGCCATTAGCTGCACTTACCTTTTTCTGAAAATATGCATATTTCACTTGTTTTTATTACTGTAACTTCCTAAAAAAAGTGTGAACTCTTACAGATAGATGATGCATGTTCTGCTTACCTGTCCACAGATTCTCAGCCTCAGGTGAGTCAGACAGAGGTAACTCTACTATTTTGATACTGTTTGTTATGTGTGGAAGCATTGGAAATGTGATACCCGAGTTCCTGTTTTCTTTACATTAGGTGTCCAGTACACTAGAAGAACTTTGTTTTTTGGTCATGGGATTTCTCCAGAAAGCACAGGTAACACACACAAAAGACTGCTTAGCATTTTTGAAGCCTGATCTGTGTCATTGTCTGCAATGAATTCTGAGGACCCAGTATGCAAAGTGTCATTCAGCAGTGGAAGCACTGCCATCAGTTTTTACTCTGAAATGCCATGTGCCAGAATGTAACACCTTGTAAAGACAACAGGGATATGTCAGTGTTTGAAAAATTATCTCCAGGCTGGGTATAAGGTGTTAGGTGATTTTATTGGTCTAGATTAGGATAAGTATGAATTCTTATCAGACAAAGAAATCGACTTAGGAGAGTCTGGGGATGAACAAGGGAACATCTGCTAAACCCATCTAAACTCTTCTAGGGAAGAGTAATCAGTGCCCTCTACAGAGTCTGAAATGATTAGTTATACTGATTAGCAAAGACATATAATACATCTGCCAAGGAAGAAGGATATTTCAACCCAGTGCTGAAAAGATTATGTATTTAATCAAATTATCCATTTCTCTTTATCTTTTCATAAATAAAAGCTTTTCTACCAACTATTATTCCCACAGGGTTTAGATGAGAAAGACAACACCAAAAGGGTAAGATGTCTATATATGTCCTACAATCACACTAAAAAAAGGGCAAGAAAAGAATAAATCTCTTGCCCCGTTTTGTAGTAATATCCACTTTTTAATTTTTTTGAACAGTTCTTATTTCATTATTCTAAGACTCATGATTCAGGCAACTCGGACATCACGGTAAGTGGCATAGCACCTTCTTATGAGTGAGTGCTTCTATACTCACTTCTATATAAAACCAAGGCTTCTTTATGAACCAAGGCAATATTCCTTTCTGCAGTAGTCTCTCCAAATGTATGGCAAGCTCAGGACTGGGAGTTGCATGTTTATAGTACAGAAGGTGTTTTAATAGTATGGGAGTGATGATCAGAACTGTACAGGCATTGACAAAAAAATCTGGGAGAGATGATCAGAACTGTACAGGCATGGACAAAAAAAATCTAACAAACTCAACCAAACATTCATGGAATCCCAACTGAATCTTAATCTTGCAATTTCAAATTTTAAGAATGAGATCAAATACTTCTTTCAGGTATTGGAACATAGCACATGCAGTGAAACAATATGGATTTACAGGACCTGAGAACATGACCATAGTTATTAGGTAGTCTTGAAACATTTTAATTAATTATTAATTTAACTGTATTAATTCATTTGCGTGTCATAAATATGTGTCAGGCAAAATAGTATTTTAGTCTCACTCGGACTTTGGATTATATTTTGAATGAAAAATACAGTTTAAACCATGGCCAAGAATTGTTGCTCTAAAAGTATTCTCATAAACCAACAAGCCAAATACATGATCCATTCTTGCTTTGAAAGTGCAAACATACTGTGTTATCTATGTGCTTCTATGCACCACAGGATTTTAAGAGTTAAACATATTCATATTTTCTTGTTTCTTAACCATCATTTTTACATGCCAATGTCCATTTTTGCCTTGTTCTTTACATTTCTCCAGAAAAATGTGGTGTATTTCCTAGAAAGTGATATCACTCATATTGGTGTCAATGTTTTTGTGCTACAGCTGCTTTGGAGGCTTTAGTGATAATTAAGGCACAGTGAAATGAGCTATTTCTGCTGCTGCTCCTGCTTAAAAGTTACTGCAGCCCACTGCACCTTGATCCTGAATACCTTTGCGACTGCCTGCAGAGATTACTGCTTTCTCACTTCTTTTGGTTTAGCTATTCAGATGACAATTTTCTAGCCAATCTCAGAAATACTAACTTAGGTGAGATCCATCATTCCTTGGCTTTATAAGCTCTCTACACTGGCTGCAAGACAGAGCCCAAGTGGACAGCTGAGATGTTCATTAATTACTTCAATCACATCAGACTCCTACATTTTTTAGGCATTACAATCCCATATTGCCTGCCTTAGGCAGATAGCACAAAATTGGCTACAAATAAGCAAGTCCTTTTTACCTATTAAGTTCTTAATTGCATTTCTATTCTAAGAAGTATTGTAGCAAAAATGCATTGTTTTTTAAATTGCCTTGGTATGAGTTGAAGGCTTACATTGGTTAATGGAACACAGATTTTTTTATACTTTATTTCTTCCCATGGACTTCTCTCCAAAATCGCGCATAGTTTTGTTTTTCCAGGGTAAGCACTTGCCTGCACACAATGCTACTGTGTAAAATTAGGCTGTCTGCAAGATTCAAGTCTTGTTGAACACAAGGAATTTCATTACTGGAGCTTAGAGTGACCAGTCTCATGTTTACAAATATCCCTTGAGAATGGATTTCTACTGTACACTGTTCTTTAGCAAAAAATCCAATTCTTTGTGTTGCCATTTATTTTGAAGTAAAATAAATTTTTTGGTACAACAAAGGTTGGAGCTGCTGATTTCTGTAGTAGAAAATTGTCAAAGTGTTAGTAGGAATACTTTATTGAAATATTCTCAGTACCACTCATAGAGACTGATCAAAGTTTGAATAATTCCAGGAGTCTGTAAATGGTTCTGAACTTTCAATTAGTAAAGGTGAGGATACATAGCTTTTCCCTCCATCATCACTCTGTGTAGTGTAAATATAAATGTTGATGCCTGTTTGTTGTCAAGTCAAAATTTAAAATCAATTAATAAGTTTCTCAGTCTTCAGTCCTATTTTGGTGCATGTTTGGTCCATGAGCCAGTACTGCAGAAAGAGACTTTTTTTTGCATCATAAGGGCGAAATTTCATTGTTGCTCATGTGTGTGTGTTCGTGTCCTCTCAGTCGTCTGTCCTGCATCCTTTACTGCAACTCGTTCCTCAGCTTAATGAGAGAAGACTGAAGAGATACAAACTGGACGTATGTAACACTCAACTCTATGCTTATGTTCTCACACCGTGTGATTCATTAGTTTTTCTAAAAATGCCCTTGTAGACCTTTCTGCTTTTATATTTTGGTTGGACTACCCAAATCTCGATGACACTGAATGCGTCAGGAAGGGTTATCTTGCTGATGATCTCTTTTCTTCCTCATACTGGGAAGAAAAACAGAACCTGCTACACATGAACACATACACCTCTCTCCCTGACTGCACAAGGAATTGAAAAGGTGGATGGGTGAAGGAGGAAACATGCTATATTAAATTCATTCTTTCTCCCCACTTTGAAACAACACCAGTTTTTTTCATGGCTTTGATTGCTTTGTGCTACATCCTGCCTGGTAGGATATGATCTAAGAGAGTAGACTTGAGCATTGGCTAGTCAATATAAAAGACTGAGCAAAATACCTTCTAGGCATTCAAATAAAACTCTAAGTAATCATACATCTTCATTAATACATATTTTTCTATGTACATATATACATGCAGGTTTGTGAATAAAATTACATATTTATTACGCAGGTATTTTTTTTCTAAGAACTCCAAACCCTTAGAAGTTTAGAAGGTGGGTGTTACAAAAATGACAGACTCTTAGCTTCAGCTGTTTTCTAACACCAAACTTCTGACATGAACTCAAACAAGAATATGCAATCTTTAAGAAGTGTCTGGTTGTAAGAGGAAAATGACATTAACATAATTTACAATTTCTCACTATTAATTTTATTTTTGATTCCTTTTCTGTTCTGGATGAATTTCTTAATCTTGCAAAAGCTGCCTATTTTGTTCCTGTTTTCAGTTTTGTTCACACATTGAATAGAAAAAGTAGAAAAAATTGCATGAGAATACCATAAGACTCAAATGGCAATATACAGAAAAAAAAATATTACCCTTTTGAAATATAAAAAAATATAATAGTGATAATTTTATAAATCCAAGATGGATGCTTCAAACGCAGGTAACGCTAGAATGAGAAGAACAATAGAAATAAAAATCATACAGATGTTTCATGTACAGCAAGAAACTGAATATAATGTGTTGAACTGAAGACAGAATTAAAATCAAGACTCAAAAATTATGTATAGTTTAAACTCTACTTCATTTGAAGGCTTCCCTGTATTGAATCTACATCTGTAGTTTGGAAATTATGGGCGTCATCCTGTTTTACACAATTCTTACAACATTAGAATAGAGCATGGTGTGATTCCTTTCTATGACGCTTCACCTTATGATATTTACCCAAGAGATCACAGCATCTCAGTTTTTAGTTGAGAAATGCCCTCATTGCTAAATAAAAGCCATCTTCATTTTATGCTCTGGTAAGCATAACACTGAGACTATTTTGTTTCTCAGATTTGCTGTCTCCCCACCCGCAGGACAGACACATCACTCCTATCTCATACCAACAGAAGCAAACAAAACACTCATTAAAGCAACTGGATGCTTCAGGCTTTGTACTTGTTGTATTTAAATGGAATTTCTATTTTCTTCAACATTTGTTACCCTCCTTGCTATATGGATCACTAGGCAGCTATTTCACCCTGTGTGCGGCATGGACAGGATGGATGATAAGCACTGCTCTTTGGGAGTTAATGTGAGAGGGGTGGTTATGGTACATCTCTGGGAACAGCCTGGGGTCTTATTCCTGGGAGCAGCCCAAGTATTTCTGATATTTAAACTTTGTATTTTTGTCCTCCTGCAAGACACAAAAAGCAGCTCTACTTTAGCTGTAGAGACTCTGCTATCATGAAGACACTCTTGTTATGCCTGGGTAATGAACCTTGGAAAATCAGAGGCAAAGGCTGTTCATCATTTCTAGTACCATTCAAAAGCAATCTGAGCTGATCTAAAACTTCAGGTGGAATTAGGCTCCATTCGTATGTTCTCTGCTATTTCTACACGGCAACATAAACTTTTACATGTTACTGACATGGAGAAACGCACACAAATCATTTAAGGAGAAATATTTTTTATATATACACAAACAACCTCTCTGTATGTATTAATTTACAACTGTAGATATAATTTAAAATACTTTTTTTTTTTTTTTCAGGAAGAACTTCAAGGACCTGGAGTGATTCAAAGTAGAGGCTACTTTTTCTACAGGGTATATGGTTTACTTGATTTTTTTTTTCTTTTTGTTTGGTGCTGAGAGTTACAAAAAAAAAAGTAGAGAAATAATTGAATTACAGAAATAATTACTGTGATTGAGGATACTTTTTTCAGTAAGAGCATTCCACCCTACAGGATATCTCCAGGTCTGCTCCTGATATTTCCTTGTATTAAAATAAAAGCATTGTAGGAATTTTTTTAAAATCATATTCCTAGGTTTGTGTATACATGATACCATTCTATGCCTTGAGAAGTCATTGGTTATTTTGAAAGCTATTTGTCAGAGAAAGTTCTAGAAAATATGGCATCTTGGAAAATCTTCCTAAAGCATTGTTCAACAGGATACGTTTGCGCATGATATAAATACGATTGCATGCTTACACACTGTGCTAGGTCTGACCTTGCCATTTTCCCTCTGTTTTGACCAGTAAGGTAAGAAACTGGATACAGAAATTCTCATGAGACTGAATGTACTGTGTTCATCTTTTATGCCATAGAGCCTTTATACTTCACCTTAGCAAAACTGAGGTGGCAAGTCAGATGTTTGAACAGTTCTCTTGATTTTGGTTAGTATTTCTACTTAAATATGAAAGTGGTTAATGGCTTTAAATAAAAATGTGGCTAAGGTTATACTCGATCTTAAATGTCTTTTTGCAACCTAAATTATTCTATAATTCTAATGAGAAGATTTGTATAGTTACATTTCCTGTGTATCAGGCTTGGATCCTTAGAGTTGTTATGACAGGCCAGAGTTATGGGTAATATTAACATTGGTGCATTCATGCTTCCAGAGAAAAAGACAAATCCTTATTAAGCCCAGGAAGAAAATTTTATCAGCTTTAGTAGAAGTTGTATCAAGTCCCTCACTAGAGCAAAATATTTCGGAAAAACACTGCAGTGAAAAGGGAGGAAGTCCTTGCCTATATCAAAGAATGCAGTCTAAAAAGAAAACTATTGAGAGTGACATCTATTTGTCAATAGCAACAAACACTTATAATGCAATAATAACAAAAATCAGAAAGCATATTTTAAGAAAATGCAGAAAGAATAAGGATTAATGATCATTTCTTACAGCTTTGTCTATCATACAAGATAGACAATTCATTCTTCAATCAATATGCAGTAAATTTTAGTCTATAATTCTCCTCTGTAAGTAAATATTGATAAAACAATAACTTACATTAGGTCTGTCTTTGATAATGATCACAATGACACTACTGAGAAGTTCACCAATTTCTATAAACATCAAGTTGTTTGGGGCTTTGTTACTCAATTATGTCAGTTTTATACAACGTAAACTTACCGAGCATTTGTCTTTCAGCCGCGTAATGGAAGGAGATCAGTGGATTTTCGTTAAGGAGGTACTTATTTAATGCTTTTAATCATTATCTACATGTAAATTAGTTCATTTTTATCCCATAGACCACAGCATTTTTGTTAAGAAGTTGTCTTAGAAAGCCTTTAATTGCGTAATTGGTTTAGATTTCCACCTGCAAATACACTTAGGTGTGTTAAATACACTTATCTTCAGATAAGCTGTAGATATTATTTTCCCAGAATAGAGAGCACAGAGGTGTTTCAGGTAGCAAGAAATGGAAAATATCCCACGTTTGTAGACAATTTAAAAGTACTGATGATGATAAGTAAATCTAAGAAAGAACTGAGTCAACCACCTGTCAAATGAATGCTGAGAAGTAAACTGACCTCCTGAAGGTAATTCCCTAATCTTATGAAGATAAAAGACTCACACTGAAGCTGAGTGCAAACTTCAGGATTTAATTTCAATGTCTGCAACTATTTGGAGAGATGTAAAAAGGTAGACCAATACTATACTGCTCTCTTTTCTAATTTATTGTATATTGCCATCATTTTAAAATATTATCTCCGATTTAGTGTTATATCAACAGCTAATGCTCTGTCTTATTTTTCAGGATTATAGATTCCTGACTTAAAACTAAAACTGCAGGAATTCTGAGTACATGGACATCCTGTTTTCCTTACAATAATTATTTGTTATTAATGTACAATTAGAAATCACTTGAATGTAAATATCCCTAAACCAGATTCAGTTAAGAAGGTCTTTACTATCTTGATTATATTAAAAGCATATTAAAATTATTTGTTTCCTAGTGTTATGATGTTTACAACCACATGTAATTCCACTGTAAAAGAGTCAGTGTTTGCATGCAACAGACATTGCCTCTAACAACCCTGTTAAGCAAATTTTCCCTTCTAAATAAAGGCCCTCAGCCAGACAGTTGTTTCAATGAGAATGTTTGCAATCAAGACTACTGTGTTTTGTCCAGAATACATTGTGATTTGTGTTTCACCCTCTGAAAAAAAAAAAAGATAATCCCCTTTCCCTTAATAAAAGGAACCTGAACAAGTTGCATGTTTTGAAGATATATCATTACTTTAATTCAACTACAATATAATGGCATCCTTTTTTTAGCTAGAGCACAGATGCACTATGGTTCTAATTTAGAAGAAGACACAATTGCAACTGGGATCACAATTCACTTGAAAACTCAAGTGCTTTTGATAGAGACTGAAAGAAGCTCTACTCACAAACTCAAGTTAGTCTTACAATCTTCCCAGATTCTCTCTATGAGTTTATTTTCACATCAAAATTGCATTAAATTATGTTGTTGATGTTGCAATTATATTGAAAGTAACTCAGAACTAGATGATCTTTAAGTCCCTTCCAGACCAAACCATTCTGTGCTTCTATGATTCATTCAGTTTAGAAGTTTTTAACACTGGATTGGCAGGTCATGGTTTGTGTTGGCCTCAGCATTACTGCTCTCGCTTCTGCACTTTTGGATGAGCAATGAAACTTCACAAGGTAGCTGAAATAATTATGGCCTCAGAGAAAGCCAGATTGAGAAGACTTTTTCCTCTTCCTTCCCACTTGTTTTTGTTCTGCATTTTAATAATAAACACTTCTTACAACAAAATTTGTTAAATATTTATGGTTTAATTTTAATGATTTTCACTTGGTTATTTTAAAAGGATTCTAAATTAAACATACAATGCAGATAGTGACAAGCAGTATGACATCTAACTTATACGATAACTAACCTAATTTCATAAGGGAGCCAGTCAGTGTAAGGAAAATTACCATTCTGAATTACTGGTAGCAATCCACTCCTGTATTTCTTTATTTTCCTGTATAGTTACAATGAAATAAAGTTATTTCTTTTTTTTTCTTTTTCCCCTCTCTCTCACCCAGAGTTATGGCAAAATTAACTAATTTCAAAAACAAATACACATTTTTCTTTCATTAGCTCCACATCTGCTTATTACTTTGCATACATTTAAAATGTTTGGTGACTCTAGAGAACAAAAGGATGACTTCTTTTGTTTGTTTATTTGCTTATTTTAGTTCGGGTTTTTTGTGTTTATAGTGAAACCATATGAATGAATGAATCTTGAAGAACTAAAGGAACCTGAAGATGGCTTTGATGAGACTGATAGGAAAGCTGTTGATATATACAAGTGTAGTGAGAGATATCTACCCAGATCAGCAGTGCACGTGTCACTATTGTACATGTACATGCTCCTAAAAATAAACTCAGAATCTTTTAAATAATAATATCTGCTGACTGACACAACTACCTTTCCCCACTTTCTACTCTTTTGACTTCAGATAGCACCCACATTACTGCCCTACTTCTTCCTGATTGCCAATTTACAGAGAAACAGCTTACACCACAGTTTGCTTCGATGTTCTGTTAGAACAAAATTATTTACTCTGAAAGCTGGATATTTAAAAGAAAGTGGTGAACAGGCCACACTGGAAACCACTGTTAGACATCCTCAGTTGAGCTGAAGATACAGTGGGTTTGGAGGCATTCTATGTTTGAAGTGTTAGACAAATGTTGACAGTCTCAACTCTGCCACACTAAAGACACTTTCTGCTAGTCTTTAGGACTTTGTGCAATAATGATAAATGTTCAAAGAAAGAAGTCCTGAGTCCCATTTTCTCCATTCTGTTTTGGGTAGAATTTTCTGTGCATTTCAAGCCAGGACCTCTGGTTTTAGGTATTCTTTTCCTCACACGTGCACAAGAAAAATAGGAAAAACGTGGCTCCAGTTTTGTGATAGATAATGTTTTGCGTTTGGGGTTCATGCCCCCTAGATGAGGATGGCATGCCATTAAAAAAAAACAAACTGTATTTTAGTGCTGGAATCAAACTGTTCAGAATTTTAAATTAATTAAGTAATTAATTTAAGTATTATGAGCAAAATACATTTCTTCTAGCATGGAACTCATTTTTGGTACAATATGGTTTATACATATATTAGTGTAATAAAAATGCAATTTATTATTAATTACTATAGTAATTAGTATAGTTTCACTATATCATGTACTACAATTTCTGTGTTGTAATGGTGGTAGCTGCAGAACCACAGAATGGGTCAGGCTGGGAGGGAGAACAGTGGGTCATGGGGTCCAACCCCCCTGCTCCAGCAGGGTCATTCCAGAGTACACAGCACAGGATTGCATCCAGACAGTTCCTGACTATCTCCAGTGAGGCAGACTCCACAACCTCTCTGGGAACTTGCTCCAGTGCAAGGCCACCCACACAGCAAAGTTCCTCTTCATGGTCAAGGGGAACTTCCTGTGCATCACTTTTTACCCATTGTCTCTTCTGCTCTTGCGTGGAACCCCTGAGAAGAACTTGACTTGGCTCCATCCTCTGACACCCTCCCTGCAGATACTCAGAGACACTGATGAAGTTCCCTCAGTTTTCTCCTCTTGAAGCTGAACAGACCCATTCCCTTAGCCTTTCCTTGTGGGATGATAGTTCGTAAGGATAGTGCAGAAGGCAATTTTCCTCAATGAATTATAGCTGTACTGATTGCTGAGAAGTGGAGACAGCCTTGCCAATGAGGATGAGTGCTATAAAAAAGAGGGTTAGCCAGCTGTGAATGAATTGGTGCTTGGGGCTGAGTGTCTGCTGTAGTTTTTGTGTAAGGGAAAGCTAAGGTACAAAATGTGCTGTGTTGAAGGACAGACATGATAAGGTGGCTGGGTAAGCGACGGGTTGGTGTTAGCCAGTCATGCAGAAGGAAACTCATGGTGAGAATAAGAAAAGGAGTCGGTGCTGTGTGGAGTTGCTTGAGAGAAGGTATGAAAAGCTTTTGATAAAGGACTAATGATGGTCTCAGTCCAGTCTGACTAGACATAAGTACTATGTTTCCTCCTAAGAGAGATGCTCCAGTCACTAAGCTTGTGTGGTTTTAAAAGCCAGCTGTGAATCCCTAATAAACAGGTGTTGTGTTTGGTTTGCCTCTTATTCAAGGTAGATTTAAATGGCTTTTTCTAGTTCTTACTTCAGGAAAATGTTAATTTGATGTTTATGTTGAAGGAAGGCTCGGAGGAGACTAAATCAGTGTCTATAAATACCTTGATGGAGGGTATAAAGAAAATAGCTAAGGTGTTTCCAGTGGTGCTCTGTGACAGGACTAGAGGATGTGGGCACAAACAGACATGCTGGAGGTTCCCTCTGAATATCAGGAAACATTCTTTTTTTTATTGTGAGGATGAACAACTGAAATGTTCCATGGTTTTCTTCCTTGGTTATGTTCAGAAGCTGGCTGGATGTGGTTCTGGACAGCCTGCCCAAGGTTGATGCTATTTGAGCTGGAGGATTGAATGAGGTGACCTCCCTTCCAAACCCAGCCATGCTGCAATTTTGGAATTCTGTGATACACAGTGCACTGTTCTTAGGCATAATTGTGACACACTCAACCTTATTCAACTATTTGATAGGACTACACCAATCATTGTACTTACAGTACCATACAGAGTCAAGGTGTATATGAATTTGGGTTCAGAAGACTTTGGCTCATTATACTGACTTCAGTAATTGTTGCCATACCTGACATACACATGTACAGTAATTTCATAATTATAAGCCGCAACATTTTGACTAAAATTTTGGTCTGAACCTGAAGTGCGGCTTATAATGAGGTGCGGCTTAATATGGACAAAGAACAAAAAGTTGCTGTTTTAGTTTGGAGGACAGGTGTCTGCTGAGAAAGGCAAGAGCTTCTCTTTGAAATGGAGAATGTAAACCCCTTCCCTCCAAATTATTATAATTTTGAAATCAAGGGGCAAAAATAAGGGAATTAGGAATAACAGTTCTTTTCTAGGGAAGTTAAAATAGAAATACAGTGCTACAAAGAAAGAAACCCCAAGCCCTGATAGAGTATGACCTGACAGCCCGTCCAGCAGGGTGTTGGCAGCAGTCCCATTAAATGGTGGCTGCAGTCTCCTTGCAGTGACAGATGTGATTCAGTTGAAGCAGTGCTCCTGTACAAGGTGCAGTTTCCCTCTAAAGATCCAGTGGGGATGTGGAAATATCTGGTGGTCCTCTGGAGTCCAGTGGAGAAAGGTGCTACCTTAGTGTCCCAAAATCTCTGTTTTTATTTTGGTAAGAAATGTTGGGCTCTTCCTCCTGGCTGGAGCAACTTCCAATGGGATGCAGTAATTTTATCAGTCACACAGTGGGACTCAATGG
>PYHW01010620.1:765261-784859 GCA_013186435.1 Turdus rufiventris | reverse complement strand
CCACTGAAGGACTGGAAATCCGTGTTACTTCAATTTTGTGTTTGGGTTAAGGTGCATCAGGATTTTTGGTTGGTTTCACTTTCAAATTACAGTTACTTTAGGCCTCGATGTAAATTGGATTTTTCCCCCCCCCCCCATGAGGAGGAGTGCTCGTGAACTAATCATATTTGCAGTGAGATTTTTCTAAGGTCGTTGGTAAGAGTTAACTACCAAGAGGCACAGGGAAAGTCAGGTGTGGAGTGGCCGAACGCAGAATGTGATCCTCTAAATCCTTAAAATACGTATTTTTTCTTAAATGACTTGTTGACAAGCAATGCTTTTGGTGGCAGTATTGATTTGACCTGACCTGCCTCTTCCTTGCTTGAGCTGTACCAGCACAGTGCTTTGTGGAATTGTGTCCCATAGCTGGTTTGAGGAAATGATCCAGGTTAAAATTAACTACCTTGGTTTTGTGTTTTTATTTTGTCTTTTTAATGTGGTTATATTTAACCTATATAATTTCTCTGGCTAACAGGTGTGTCAGGATGCAAGAGGATTGTTTAAGCAAATACCCTAGTGAAAGAAGTACTTGAGAAATACACCTCGTCTGTGATAGTCCTGGCAAAGTTCAGTATGAACAGTTGCAGTTATTTCACAATGTTCAGTTTTACAGAAATAATATTGACTTTGTTTATAAATATCTGTGGGGTTTGGGTCTGTTATTTGAAATTAGAGAGCTTTAGATTGTTGTAATAGAGGGATTCTATTTGAAGGTAACTCTGCTTTTTAATTTTTTAAAATTAAACTATTAATTTTCATATGTATCCACTTAAGACGCTTCCTCAAACTCATTACAGACACTGTTTTCAGATTACCAGGCATAATGTATTTGGTTTAGGTCCTTTTTGTCGAATACGGCAACTTGGTCTGAGAAATTTGTTGGTAAGGCAAGGGTTACTGCTTCTTAACAAACAATTCAAACAGGGAAAAAACCTCCAAACTTCCGGGTTGATATTTAATAGTGTAAGGTGCCATTCAGCCATGTCTTGTTTTTTATTTCTTCCGCTTCATGTTCTTACATGGAAAAGTTTAACACATATCGGCAAAATAAAAGAGTGTGAGGAAAGCAGAGTGTTTTCATTACTAATGCTCTTCTAAGGACCCCAAAACCTCTGCTGTAGGTAACTTTACTCTCTTTGTACTAAGCAATTTAAAACTGTGTGGTAATTACCTTAAATTTAATTTGTAGTGTTGGTTAATTAGCTTCGGAGTGTAGAATTTCACAGAAGTCATGAGTCTTCGTGGTTGGATTGGTCTTGCAAAATAAATTGCTCCTTTTAAGAGTTTTAAGCTTTTGCTTTTTTTCCCCCCCGTATTTTAAACTTCTGCAAAAAATTGTCAGCGCCTCATGGTCTCAGCTTACTTTTATAGATGAAGACTGTGGATAGCTCTCCTCTTAGAATAGAAACCTAGTATCCTTATACAGTTTTTAATACAAAATACGATTCAGAAGAAGTGGAATTACAGCTGAAAGGTGCCTTTTCATCACATCGTAATGAGTTTGTTTTTCTCGAGGCAAAGACTTTAGTAGATCTCTGAAGTAAAGAAAAGTTCATTTTAGTGTTTCAGCCTTTTAAAAGCACTAGCTTCCCTGTGAACACTGCAAACTGGGAAGGTCAAATGAGAAAGCAGATGTAGAACTCTTTCTGAGAATTTGGTGATATTAGTAGGTAGTGGCATAGTAAAGTCAGTACTGATCGTTCCTGCCATTCTTACTTTCTGTTTATTTAGTTTGCAAAGTATTTTTAACCTTTCAGTGTTAATGAACTGGTTCACCGCTGAAAGGGTGGCACAAGACCAGGGGAGTCACCAGGCTGTTGGGAGAACAGTAGGTGTTTTACAGCAGCTTTATCTCTAGAGGAGGAAAAAAGTGTGAGACTAGAGGTAGTGGCCAAACCATTCAAATGTTTCTCTCATCTTAAGATAATACTGAATTATTGTTAGTAGCATTGGTTTTATTATTTTGGATTTAGTGGTCTTCGGAATAAAAAGATGCATTGGAAGCACACCTTCAGTTCCTGAGCAGAATCTGTAATGAAAGATCTCCGTGTCTCTTTGTAACTGGTGCAAGCAAATTTGGCTATATCCATTAGGAAGGTGCCTCATTCACTTCTGTGGCTGGTGCACCTGGGGAAAGGAGCTTACTAGTATAATTGGTTATTCTGTTACCTCAATAGGAATCTGTAATAATTTGAAACTCTGACAGACATTACACTGTTAGTTTGTTGTAGGACTTAAAAGATGTGAAATGCAAAATCACGAAGAGGAAAGAGACTCAGGGTTAATGCAGCTGCCCTGAAGGATTGAATTCTCTATCCCTACTGCTGCCACAAAATTCCTTTGTCATGTGAAAGCCACTTTAATTTTGGCATACCTCACCCCTGAGTGTTTAAATTTATAGTCTTAGTGTTCTCTTACCATACCTTTTGTGTATGCTACGAATTCTTTATTGTAGCCACTTTTAGAATATATAATCATATACATAAAACATTTTGGTCCTCTGTGGTTGTCATATATTTAATATTATGTGGAAATAACAAGGCTTTACAGATTCTTTCAACAGTTTAGAGCTGCACACTTTGGACTCTTTCCAACTGTTACATTTTGTCATTAAAATCAGTGATTAATTTTCATTACCCTGTACTGATGTTCTGAGTATATTATGAAATCATCATTAATAACATAAATATTTTATTAAATATAGATCCTTAAATTATATATATATATATATATATATATATGAGATTGAAGACCATTAATGACTTATTTAGAGTATGATGCTTTTGAAGCTTACTATATACTACAGGCATTCCTCGTATTCATGATAAAAGAGTAGCCAAATTAGGCATAAATGTGGCTACTTCAGTGCTTTGTTCTTAAAACTGTGTGTTTGATAATCTCAGAGTATGTGAGAAGGCTTCAGTTTTGAAGCTAATGTCATTTTACCACTAATGACAGCCTGGTACCACAAGATAAATGGTGTTGGACTATTATCCTTTTGTTAAAACAGAAGAAAACACTTACTGGAGTAAGACAGATCCATTTAAACTGGATTTTTGAAATAAATATGTGACATAATTCTTCTATAGAGGTCCTTCTAGAATTCCATTGAAAAGGATATTTGCAGGTACCTCAGATAGTTTTTGATGTATGTTATTTTGGTATGTGGCCAAATCCATAAAATAATATTTAGGAGTCAAAATTGATTTAGATGGATTTTGTGTGTCCAGCCCCAAATAAGATTTACACCCTTGTTAGAGGTTTCTAGGTTTTCACTAATGAAGTTTTCCAAGGTTGAACACTGAAGTTTTGTTCTCATTCACATTTTCCAGAATCTTATCACAACCGAGCATCTTGGCATCTAAATCTGTTTACTATTCATAAATTAGGCAATCTGTAAATTAGGCCTTCACTTGTTCAAAGGCATGTTCAAACCACACCTCAGGCACACCTATGGAATTGGACTTGGACCAAAACCCTGTGGTGACTCTCCCTTTTGTTCAGAAGCACAAAAGAGTGAGGAGGAAGAGGTTTTGTTCATGTCTCCTTTAAAGAAAGAAATGCCCAAAATAAAGAACAAACTAACAAAACTCCAAAGCCTAGAACCTCACTTTTCCTTGCAGGCAAGATGTTTAAAGTCTAATTGGGCTGAAGAGATATACTGGGCCAATTGTTTCCTTGGAGGAAAATGAGATTTTGTATGTATATATACACACCCATATTATTCTGGCTTGTGTTCTGTTTAAAATTTTGAATGCCATTATGAACTGGAACCCATGACTTACGTCTCTTTTTTTGCTGCCCTTCTCGTTAGAGAGGCATGCATACTTCTGGTGCTGCTCTGTCCAGTAAAGCTTTACTTTTTAGTTTTGCTTCCATATTCTGAAAATTGCCACTGAAATGAAAAGCTGTGAGCTGATGTATCTTCCCAGTGCGATCCAGAGCCTGCTGAGAGATTATGGTTTGAACCCTGTTTGGCAGACTAGAGATTAGCCTTCCAGTTTCTCTGTTCCAGGTTACTGTGCTGTGACCCTGTGCTGCTGGACAAAATCAGAGCGCATCTTTTTTCCCCTGCTGGCATGTTAAAAAAGTTGAGCTGTGTATACAGTAAGGACCGGGATTGTGAGGACTAAACCTTACCTAGGTTCCTAGGCTTCAGAAACAGGTGAAGTCAAAATACTGTGTTCACTGGTTACTTACATAGTTTGCATCTCTATTAACTTTAGAAAAAGTCTTTCTGAATGATACAACTCTCCCTAGCTTTGGTACTTAAGAATTGTAGATCCTTTTGTATGGAATCCCCTTTTTGTGGCCTGTTTTAGTGAAGACTCTGCTGCTTTGGGGTTCTGCTGCCTATTACAGCCAGAGCAGGCCCGTTGCTTAGTAGTGGTCTTGCTGTGGGACACTTAGAAAAGGAGGAATACCAGGGAATGGGCTGATCAGCCAGCATGATGCCAGAATTTTAAGTGCTTTATAGCAGGGAGTAGTATTGCTAGTGTCCTCAATTACAAGAGTTTTTAGCTTGCAGCCCCACAAGTTTGTGAGTGTATCTCCATTGCTTGCAGAAGAATGATCCCAGATGCCATTGGCATGTGATTCATTATCTGCTGAACTGGTGGATCTGCAGAGAGTTTCAGCACTTTCTTCATTGGGGCAAGTATTTGTGAATATAGAAGAGCCAGACTGGCCTGTAAGAAGTGTCTCTTGTGGGAGGTTAATGTGTGAGTTTTCTAATGTACATTAGAAATACTGAGGTAGTTGAGGAAATATATATTTTTACATTTTAAATTATGATCTTAATGAGAGTATGAGATAAATAAGCTGCCTAATAAAAAAGATATTCAAAACACATTAATACAGCTAATTTAATATTTCAAATTCTGAGAATCCTGTGCTGTCATAAATAAAACATAAGCCACCGTTTTCATGTTTGAGTAAAGTTTTTAATGAAGTAGTTGATAATAGTTTCTGACATTTAAAGCATTTGAAGTGTTTGGTGGCTATTTCATTGCATCTTAAATGCAATGTCAGTGACTGCCTCTTGAGTTTTGATTATTGCTGACATGGACCCTGGCAGAGCAATGTTGCAAGAGTTTAGAGGTTGCTGTTGAGAAGATGGTTGTGAGTACAGAGAAGGTAGTCTCCTGCTGGTGTGCTAAAATAGAAGATATGTAATTTTTCAGATTATTCTTGCTAGAGAAATGTTACATGCTTGGGTTTTCACCAGTGATCCAAAAGCCTCAAGATACATTTGGAGAAAAAGCCTGTCTTGTTTCATGTGGTAATTTTCCCAGACCTTAGTTCCCCAAAGCTTAATTTGAAACCTTTGTGTGAAGTTGTAAAAAGATAAAAAAATATTTTGCAAAAATCTGCTTATTTCCTTGGCTCAGTAAGCAACTAGGAAATGTTCCTCGATTAAAAGCTGTAGGGAGTTGCCTTTTTGTAAGACTCATTTCCTAAGAAAATGTGATTTGTGCTTTTTCCTTGTTTTCTCTCATTCTTTCCTTACATATTCACCAGTAGCTTTTGAGATTTTTGATCAGTTGTAGCCGTGTTTGTAGGAAGGATGGAAGTCACAGACTGTAATGTTACCACAGGTTTTGGAAAAATTGGCAAGCTGTGTAGAGAGAAATGTGTCACTGCCCTCTCTTGAGAGAGAGATAATGCAATGGGATTTTGGTTCTGACCTGTTTTTCTCAGGATGTACTGGGTCTGTGGTGGATAGGAGAAGAGGAGTTGTATGAGTCAGGACTTGAGGAGACAGGAGGTATATTGGGCTGTTTTGGAAAGGGGCGGGGACCAACGACACTGTAGTGCGACATTATAGCAAAATAAAAATAAGATTTTTCTGTCAACATAATAACTAAAGACAGCATTTCCCATATTGGATCTCCAGTAAGCCCACTGCTCAGTCTTGTAACACGGAGTTACGTGTTGAAAAGCAGGAGCTGAATTTATGTCTAGAATTGTATTTCTTGCCTTTTTTCTGATCTGGCCCATATTTGCATTACCTATTTATCATAATCAACAGCAGACTGAAATCTGCCTCATTATATTCAACTTGAAGATTTTTATCAAGTCTCAGTAGAGAAATGTAGGGTGTCCTGCTGGTTGGTTTAGAAAAGCTGAAAAAGTTATGGTAAAAGTGAATAAAACTATTAGCTTGTGCTGCTTTTGCTTCTAGATAATTCTCTGCTGTATAATATGAAATATACTTGTCAAGTAACCAACATAATCTTCACAAATTTTAATTTATTGATTTCAAATATTAAAATATTTCATTTTTAAATATCATTGCAAAATAGGTGTTTCTGATTTGTGCTTATTTTAAAGTAGTTTTCATAGTAACAACAAATACTGTAAAGGAAACAGGATTTTCCTCTACTGTGAGTAGAAAAGAAAGTAGCAGCATGAATCACAGCTTCCAAGAACTGTCAGAATAGGAATGCAGATTCTCTCTCACACACATACACACACATGCTTTTCTGTCAGCTTTAATATAGTAAGGTGATTTAATAAAGTTTTCTTACCATCCATAGCAGCAACATCCATTATGTGTAATCAAGCTACTACTAGCAGTTGTGTGTTTGAGAACTGCAGTTCAGAGCTAGTATGGTAGTTCCACTGATAGTTCTCTAACATCAGAGCAATTTTGCATCTAATATATTTTTATGGAACTGCTCTTGTTATTAAAACGTTCTACTTCATTTTTTATATAGTCTTTTTTTTCCATCTCAGAAGCTTTAGCTAAACATTTTGTGCTGCCCTAGAGCTTTTCATGGTGTTTCATAGATATTAAGATAGAGTTTCAGCCTTGAGAAGCTTGTGATCTGAATTTCACTGACATAGAAAATGATGACAGTGACCTCAGAAAGGGGGACAAGGATTCAAATTAATAAGCGAGTCACAGTGAGTGAATTAAACAAGTTCTCATTTCTAAGAACACGATAAGATAGATCAGCAACAAGTAATATGGGAATATAGAAGCAAAAGTCAGCATAAAGCAAGTCCAAATAATACACAGATTTGGAGGAAAAGAAGCAAAATATTTTACAGGATCTGGAAAGCATAGTGAAATCAGAAAAGTAGTCTGAATCAAGAGAAAGAATAACTAGGAGGTTTTATGAGATAAAGGAGGAACAAGATCTGTAGAAACTTAAAAATTACATTGGTGGATTTAGCTCCTCTGAAGGAAAAAAATGAGACAGAAAAAGGATTTGAGGATTTGCTGTTTTGATCAGTTTGGTTAGGACTAAAATTCTAGTACTAAGATATATTATTTTTAGTCCTTTAAGAAATTTAGCTGTCACTTGAACTTGCTTTTAAAGTGAGTGGCAAAATAACAGGCAGTGGTTCCTGAAAATTTCATCTCAGGCATTGCTGTTGCTCTGTCGCTACTTTCTATTACACAATTTTTCTACAAGCTGGAGGACTTGGTATAAATTTCAGTACAATTGAGGGTGGGACTCTAGAAGTTTTTAACATCAGTGGTGATTGAAATGCTACCATTTTATCTAAGTCAAAAAGATCGCAAACTTTTTTTCACAAAAATAACTAAAATTCATTTTCCAAATTATTTTAATTAAATTTATACTGCCTTTATAGAGACAATTAGATGTGTGGTTGATTTAGATTGAATTACATTACATTAAAACTTTATGTTGCCAACATAAGAAGTGAAAAATAGTCTTTCATAAACTGGCATAGATTTAAAAAAAATGCACCTAAACTTCCTGCCCTGCTGAATATAAGTTTACCATTTCTTATCTGATAAGAAATATACATACTGATACTTGATTTAATTCATTGATTTCTAACACTAGAATATTTCATTGCACCACTTAAGAAAATAGGTATGTAAGTGCTAAGTCTGCATTTCTTATCCCATTAGACTTGACAGTAGATCTTCCACAAACATTGGCATTCTTCTTCTCCAGGCTGACAGCTTCTTCTTTCTGTGTTATATGTACTGGGGGACAAGGTGGTGAAGAACAGGGATTTAGAGTTACTTTGTTTTGATTATTTTTTGCCAAAGGAAGTCTGCCTATCCTTGCATACAATGGAAGGGAATAGATTTATGTATGCCTTAAAGGATATTCTTTGCCACAGGGGAGTGCTGAATAGAAAATACCAGCAGTGGGTAACTAGGAGTAGATTTTTCCAGCAGGGTTATCATCAGTTAGATATTACCAAGTTGGTGCATGTGTATTTGAAACACAGCATGGTGTGTAGGAATACAGAATTTATGAGCTCTGGCAGGTGGAGAGCTTTTTCTTCATTGAATTAGTAGAGTATCTGTGTACAGATATCTCTGTTGTATAGTTAGCTTTTACTCAGCACTGAAATTGTTTTTTTATGAGTGAGGGGAGTTTTATTAGAGAGGGGAATCTTACGCTATTGCATGCCTTGTTCTCTGAGAGTTTCAAGTTTGTTCTGAGGTAGTTCATGTATCCTGTTTTAACCATAGTGCACACAGTTAAGATTTTATTGAAGCATTTCTTTCCAGAAGTTTGCATAGTGTATTATTGATTTTCTACAAGATCATAATACAATCCAAAACAATAATTGTAACATTACTGGTTTGTAGACATCATTACATCTGTAAATTTCGTGTTACCATTGGGCTATTGCATTTGGCTCTCAGGTTTGGATTTCGGACAGTGCCAGAGCTACATAAAAGGTGGTGTGCAAAGTTGAGTATTTACATTATTCTATTGAATAGAAAAATTGGAAAGTGAAATTGTGAGCAATTTAAGCATGCATGTAAAATGACTGAATTGGCAGGAGAGAAAACGGAAATAATCAGGGGCTCATCCCCAAGATTTTTCAAACAGATTAATTTTCATTAAACTATGGGGTTTTTTTGTTGTTTTCCAGAAGACTGTGCCAAAGACTTTTACTCAGATGACATCACGTTTGGACTACTAATGCTACCCACCCACTCTACAAGGCACAATGTATTTCTAGATAATTTAAGTAAGTATGTAGATTTTATTGCTACAAGAACAGTAATGCTTTAAACAGAAACATCTCTTTTTCAACCTCAGGCAAGGTAGACATTCCACTTCAATTTGAGATTCAAATTAATGGTGTGTGTGGGCAAGAATAAACTTCAGATAAGCTTTTTATAAGCATTTATCCTGTACACTGGAGCATGGAATGAAACAACTGAACTGTACCTGAGCTACCTTGAAAAGTAGAAGGAAAAAAAACCCCAAACCTCATGAAAGCACTGTCCCGAGCAATGCTGTGTGCTAATGTAGCCCTGTGGTTTCTGGAGACTAAACTAATATCTCCCAGGGATGTGTTGCAGTGAATGAGTGTATGCCACGCTTACTGCTATTCTGAGTGGGTTTTTGTTTGTTTATTTGGATTTTTTTTGTGTGGTGTGTCACCTTATTTATGAAAGGTGGTCTTTGGACACTGTGTACTGTCCAGCTGAGGATGCACCAGGAGATGCAGATTTTCATCTTTGCAAGATTTGTCTATGTCTTGCGGTAGGTTTGCTGATTGCTTTATGCATCACTCAGAGAGAAGCACAAAACTGCAGGGTAGTGCAACAAAGCACTTTGAGCAACAAAGGGATTTTGATTCAATGTCTCATGAGGATCATGGCCATGACCCTCTGTGGACTTCATGTATGTGTTTTTATGTTTTATCTTTCTAAATAGGTGTTATTGTTCAGATGTGTTCTCTTGTTTATTGACTGGGTCAAAACATACATTTTTATACTAGATCAAAAAAAACCCAAGAAATTGATCTATTTATGTAGAACAGACATTGTACCAATCTTGCTGAGGTGGGATTATTTTGTCTTGCTGGCAGAAAGTCTTCCTGTATTCCTAGTGGCTTATAATGCACTGGAGGTGCTTGGTCATGCATGAAGTTTGATCATGAATGGAATTACAGGTAGCTTGTAGTTAATGATGCTTGACACTTTCTATTCCAGAAACCTGGTTTTAGTTGCTTATAATTTACTAAGATGTAAATCTTTTATGTCTCCTTCACCTAAAATCCATATATCACCTTGTGTCTGAGAATGAGTTCAGAGGGAGGAACATACTGTTTTCTTGACACAGAATGCAGTGAAAGTCTTGCCACTGGAAAAATAAAGCACTTGCATATGCTGGAGCAGGCACTCAGGGGTTTAGGAGAAACAAATTGTTAGGCTGCAGTATTTTTTTCTGCTATCCCACTTAAATTAGGCAGCATGATAGATTTCTGACAATATGTTTTGTACCAGTTCAATGAATTTCCTAAATCCATTTCATCTGTCCAAATCAGATGAGGTAGATATATTCCAAATCCTTTTAGTCATAAGCAGGCAGAGCAACTGAGCATGTTCTAGCTGAACTGTGAGAAGTAAACAGGTCTAATCTCCTCGACTCCATTGTGGTGTCAGGTACAAACACTGAGTACTCTTTGTGCTTTTCCTTAGCTTTATCACCCATCTACTGTTGATTTGCTTCTTCAAATTCTGCTTCAGCAGTATATATATCCATAACTGTTTTCTACTTTTTCATTCAATTTTTCTCTACTTTGCTTTTTTGCTTTTTTGTGTTGCTGATATTCACAAGAGATCATAATAAAATTGATTTTTTTGGACAGTGCAGGCTGTGTGGGGTTAAAAGTTATGAAATATTTCTTTTTGAGCCTCCTGAAAACCTCTGTGTATTGTGCATCTTTGATGTTGCTTTTCAAGTAATATTTTCAGAACATGAAGACCATATTTCTTCTGAAATGGAAAGGCGATATGCTTAAAATTTTCAAATTATGTACATGTGAAAATTTGTATGATGTTTTTTTTCTTAAAAGACAATTTTTCTTTAGGAGTTGCTCTAAAGAGATCTGATATTTTTGTTTTCATCTAAATCTAGCACATGTAGAGAGAAGCCCATTCTTTCATTTGCAAAATCTTCTGGAAGTTTATTTGGATGTTGTATACTGAACGTCAGTGAAACTAGGTGAGTCTGAACAGTTTGGTTATTCTAAGCAACTTATGAATTAATTGTATGTGAAAAAAAGATTAAAAAATTCTATTTGTAACTTAGAGTTCTAGGAGAAACTCTGGCATATAACCTAAAGTGTAGAGTATTAAATTGTTATATAAATTACCTAGCCCAGAAAAAAAGAGCAGAGATTAAGCAATATATTCTTGGGTTTACATCTAAGGTAAAAAGCTGTGTATATACCAAATATCTAGTGTTTATTAAATGAAGTTCTTGCATTCCATAAATTGTTTGATTATCTTCCCTTAGTATTTCTTTGTTCCTGTGGCTGTTCTCTGAGATGATGTTTAGAACCAAGCTAATTTCAGTCTTAGAAATTGATTTGAGTCATTGCAGTAAAGCCATGATCATCTTTACCCCTTTTAAATTTTGTTTAATTTAGGGCAAGTTAAATCACAGTAATAGTGATTACAAACCTGTCTCAGACTATATTACCTGAATTTGCAGGGAAAAACCAATACTGACACTTCTGTCTGAAAGTTCAGAAATGCAAGAGTATTTTCTGTAACTGTATTTAATATCACACGTAATGGAAAGAAATAAATAAAGAAATGAGAGAAGGGCTGAAAGAAATAAGGTAGAAACGAGAAGTAAAATATTTGAAGTGAGAAAACAGGACATAAAAAATGAAGTAAATAAGCAAAGAAAAGAGAAATGAAGCCTAAGGAATAGGGCTATCTAGATTTATGTCTTCTGCTGAATTCTGGCACAGAGGAAATAAATTTTTTGTGGAAGCCAGTAGATGGTCGGTCTTTTATCATTATTTTATATTTCAGTTGTGAGGCATTGTGAAGAATGCTTACAGAATTTTTCTGGAGTCTTTCAGTGCCATTAAGTATTCTGTTTGTGACATGACATCTCTGTTGGTTAGTCTGATTTGAAAAGGTGGGGTATAACCCCACTGTATGCATTACAATTGTAATTTGGATGATTAAAACTGCTTTGGAAAATATCTCACTGTTGTCTCCCCTTACCACTTGCTTGGTTCAGTGTGTTTGAACTACATTCCTTTTTCAAAAAACTAGTCTGTGAGTTCTGCTGCAGATGTAGAATGTTCTTCTGTCTGTATTGGAGACATGGAGTTCTGCATCAATCATGAAATTCCTGGAAAAAATTGAATGGTCCATGTGATAGTGATGTTTGCTTCTGGAGACCAGATGAAATCTAATCCAAAATAAACCTCTTGAACAGCTAGCAGAGGAGTGTCAGCACCAGCTGCTTTGGTCTACTGATCCATTTCTGCGGTTTCAGATTACTTCCTAATGGGGACAGAGCCATAGTTGTTCGCTTTGGTTATAGGTCAGTAGATGAGGGCAGTGAACCTCTAAGATACCTATCTATGTTACAAGTCCAATCATAAGTTTGGGTGCTGATTTTGAAAAATTTTAAAGTGCCAGGAATACTTTTTTCCAATTTTGGTAATATATACTGTCGATGAAGCACATAAATATTATAAATGACAGTGGTTCAAACAACTAAATTGTAACTGCCTTTTGTAATTCTAATGGATTTGTTTGGGTTTTTTCCATGCCTATATTTTTTAATTGTTGAAGAGAGAAGTCTTCTAATTTCTTTCATTTTTTAATTTTAGTATAGAATTCGAAAATGCATATGCTTCCCACCCCAAATGTTTTGTTTGAACTGCTTATCTGCTTGATAAAAACCCAAGGCCAGTGTTTTATGGCAGTCATTAGGTAAGAGCAAGACAAAAAATGAGGAAGAGATGGTCTTTGCAGGTTTTTGCAGTTATTACCCTTTTTCTTGCCTTAGCTGTCATGAATCATGACAGACATTTTTTTTTTTTTGCCTGGAATGAATTCCTCAGTTGTTAAGGTGTTGAAAATCTAAGTAATATTTAGGTGCTGGTGTCAAATCGTTTTATCTTGAAATAGCAGTTGAAAGAGTGCTCTCCATCTGCCCTGTTTAATTTTAAGTTTTGAGTTTCCCAAGAATTTTGCATGCTTAACTGTAGTATAATATCCCACATATCTAAGCCAGTAATTAGGACTAAATTCAGCTATATTTCTTGTTTATTAGATATTTGCAGAATCTTGACCTTGGCTTTCAGCATTTTTTCCAGAAAATTTCCAACATTCAAATAAGATTTCTGTTGACAGGAATGCTTAGACCTACAGTCTTTTAATATAATCATTAAAATCCACCTGAAACTATTAAGCTTGCAACAGCATAAGCAGCAGCAGCATTTTGAAACTGTTTGGAAAAAATCACTGACTTTAATAAAAACAACAAAGTTATTTGCAGTATTATTTAATTTGGTCAAAATTGAGATATAAACCTCAATTTCAAATGAAGAAAAATGTTGACAATCAAAATGTGAGTTGTAAGCCAGTAAGTTTTGAAGACTCCTCATTATTTTAAGCAATCTTGGCTTCAAAGTATTTCACTGTTATGTTGAAGTACGTGTGGTTTTTTAATGTGTTTAGTGTAAGTAAAATGTTTCAAGCTTTACTCTGTGCTTAAATACAGTACAGCTGTTTTCATTACCCTGTTAGCATGTGGCCTGAATGTAAAATTCATGTTAATTTCAGGATTTTCTGTAAATATTGGTAACTTCTGGTATCCCATTCCACAATACCAGTGTTTCATAGGCCACTAGCAAGATCCTTGAAGCCATTCTTGCAATGTGATGAGCAGAAGCGACTTAAATAAAACCTGATTGTAACTTTGGTTACTGATACATTAATTGTAAATTGAAATAGCTGTGATACTTATTTGTAATTATTTTTAGTGTTGCTTTAGAGCCCTATGAGGGATAGAACCACCCACTGGGAAGGGGCCTCAGTCCCAGCAGTGAAAGTCTCTGATGGTGGAAGTGACTGCCAGAGTGGCTCCTGGATGGTCAGACAGGAAACTTGCCTTGACGTTGGGATCTCAAGAGTGCAGAGAAGACTTTGAGGGACAGGAAATAAGCACTCAGAAGCATGTGTCTTGGTACATAGCAATAATGTGGTCTGATTGTTCTGTGAAAGAACTTGAGAATTGTAGAAGATAAACATTTAAAAACTGAGGGAGTTTAGTCATGCAAATGTAGCAAGTGTGGTCCTAAGTAGTTGATATGATTTTTTTTTTTTGAGTATTATAGATAGTAAAAGGGACTAATAGTTCTCACAGAAATAACTTTGAGGACTCATTTGAAACATTTTAGGGTTTATATGGGGTGTCAGGTTAAAATCTCAATTTTCAAAATACAAAAAGGCGCTGAATTTGTGACCTTTTCCCCACTCTTAATCTAATCTTGAAAATTCTTATCTGAAATACTGTAGCTGCAAAGTTTGTAAGAGCTTGGTGTAGAATTTCCTGATGCATGTTGTCTTTCAGTCAATATCATGATTTGAAATATTTTTGAAGTAATGGGAGACACATGATAGAATTTTGCTATGAGCATTGAATTAGTCTGCAAGGTTGATAGCCTTCATTATAAAAATTCCCGTGCATGAAGAGTAATATGCTCATCATAATTAATCAGCTTAATTTGCTATTAAATTGACTGGAGCCAGTATTTTGAAGATGATACTGATATATGAGAAGAAGGAATTTATTTGTCTTTTGCTGTTTCTCTGGTGACCCTCAGAAGGTGATTTCAGTAGGTTTTCTGGTCTTAGCTTAACACAAGTTCTGAAAGTTCAGAGGAGGGAGTGCATGCCTCTACTGCACATGAGAATAAAGAAAAAGTGAAAAAGTTTGGTATCTAAATAAATAGATAAGGTTTTAAAAACACAGAATGTTAAAAAAATTTTAAATGTTACAGTGTAACTTTATACTACAATTTTTCTTTGAGCTTTGTTTCCAGAACGTTCAGAAATTGTTGTATTCAGTGCTCTAATGTTTGAAACAAGTAAAGATACTCTTCTTTTATTTCCATATAAGAATACATGCAGAGTGATCACAGTAAAATTAAATTAAATTTGGAGTTGATTTTATAGACTTTTTCCTGCTGCTGTTTCTGTTTAGTTCATGCAGCGCTATCTCTTTGGTTACAATAATGTATCATCTTTTCTACCTGAACAAGTCCAATACTGACTAAAGGCTGGCTGATTCTATTTCCTTTGAATTCTCCCTTGTAGCAGGGTGGCAAAAGGATACTTAGCATCTATACCCCAAGTGGTTACTGAGCGTTTTGCCAAAAGTTTCTAGTGACAATAAAACTAAACTTGTTTTGTTTTAGTTTTATTCATTCTTGAGTCAAGAGTTATTTCCTTTCTGTGTCAGTTGCAAAACTCTTCTGGTTTGTTGCTTTTTTGGGCTTTCTCTTTTGGTTTGGTTGGTTGGTTGGATTTGTTTGTTTATTTGGTGGTTTTTGTGGGGGGTGGGGGGTAGTCCCCTTTCCCTGTTGAGGCACTTCTTGGCTTTGTAATATGGAGTACTTGTCCTTTATCTCGAGTCTTGCAATCACTGGAATTCCAGTTAATTTTTCTGTTGAGAGCTCTGACAAAAGAGTAACTCCAGTATTTGCTTTAGTGAAACTCAAGTCTGGAATTCTGTAAGTATACTGTTGAGTTTTTGTTTACAGTATAAGCTTGTTTTTTTAATAACAGGTAGTTGTATTGAGGGTTAAACTGAAGGACCTGGCAGACACTAAAATTCTAGAAAATTAAGTTCTTTATTTCTGTTAAAGCTTGTTAACCGTACTATTATATTAAGCAGAAGTGTGTTTTACCACATATTTTTTGGATAAAATCATAGGCTTGGTTTGGAAGAGATCTTAAAGTTCTAATCCCCCTCCCCCATGAGCAGGGAATGCCATTCACTAGATCAGGTTGCTCAGGGTCACATCCAACCTGACTTCAAACGCTTCCAGGAATGGACTATCCACAACTTCTCTGGAAAACCTGTTCCTGTGCCTCAGCACCCTCTGAATAAAGAATTTCTTCCTAACATCTAATCTAAATCTTTGCTGTTTTAGTTTTAAACTGTTCCTTCTTGTTCTGTAATTATCTGCTTATGTAAAAAACAGTTCTCCCTCTTTTTTAAAAGCCCCCTTCAAGTATGGGAAGGCTGCAGTGAAGTTTCTGTGGAGCCTTCTCTGCTTCAGACTGAAGAACCTCACCTCTCTCAGCCTGTCTTCCATAGAAGAGGTGCTGCAATCTTCTGATCATCTTTGTGGCCTCCTCTGGGCCTGCTCTAACAGGTCTGTGTCTTTCTTGTGTTGAGGATCCAAGAGTTGGATGCAGTCATCTCTTGTCGCTGGCCTTCATCTGGATGTAGTCATTGACCACAAACTCTTCTGGCTGTGTCCTCTATCCAGCTAGTTTTCCCTCCCATAGTCTGCCATTTAAATCTATGTCTCTCCAATTTGGTGAAAAAGATGCTGTGTGAACCATGTCAAAAGCCTTACAGAAGCCTAGTTAGATGACATTGGTTATTCTTAACCCTCTCAGCTGTTGCTTTATCATTGAAGGCCGCCAGATTGGTCAGGCATGATTTGCCTTTAGTAAAGCTGTGCTGGCTGTTTCTGATCTCCTCCTTGTGTTGTATGTGCCTTGAAATTGCTTCCATGATCTTCTCAGACACAGAGGTGGGGCTCATTGTTCTGTGGTTCCCTGGATCTTAATTTCTCCCTTTTTTAAAAAATAGGACTGATGTTTCTGTTTTTCCAGTCAACAGGGGTATCATCTGACTGCGATGGCTTTTCAAATATGATAAAGAGTGGCATGGCAAGATCATCTCATCAGGTCCCATAGACTTGTGGCTGTTTCATCAAGTGGTCCTAAACTTACTCTTCTCTTACAGTGGAAATACACTGGAATGACCATCCCCTAGTGCTTCCCATGTTTTGTTTTGTTCTTTTTTCAGCTACCTCATTCATTTTCCTTTCATTACCACTTTGTGGTCTCCAAAATGATGTGCAGGATTTCTGGGGAAAGTGGTGGGTGGAGATGAGGAGGAGGAGCTACTTGTTTGGTAATTTTTGACTTGGACTGCATTTCAATGTTGTAGCTTAAAATTTTCCAGCTTCTTATTTTATGGAAATGTGAAGTCTCACTTTTTTCTTTTTGAAGATGCTTTCCAGTGAAGTACACTGCCTACTCCATTTTTCAGTCAGGCAAACAGTCCACTCATCACAAAAGCTTTACAGAATAATTTAGCTGTGCATGAGTCACCCATGCTGGGAAATTTAGGCACCAGAAGCACTTCCACAGCTGCACAAATCATGGATTGTGCAATCAACTTGTAAAAAATAAAGTGGTGACTAGCACTAAATATTTTTGAAAGTGTTTTACTTACATGTATGCATATATGTGATACAGATAATTAAGTTTCATATGAAATACTAGCTTTCTGAAACACCTGACATGCATTCTTGGGTGTTGCTCTTAGCAACTGTTGTCATTTTTTAAAAATTATGTCTATTTGGTATACCTGTATAGTTGTAAGTGTTACAAATAGCTGCTGTTCATCAGATTTTCTTGGTTTCAGATTATTAATTTAGAGGAATATCTTTGTATAAGTATCTGTACTAAGGATCATCCTGAAAACATCCAACTTGATGCTAATTAACATGCTGTTTTGGTAAATAGGTTGACTAAGCAACACATCAGGTATATATATTTACATTTTGCTTGAGATTCCCGTTGACTCTGAGTTCTGAGTTTGTTTTCATATCCAGAAGCTGATCCATGAGTCTGGATCAGTATGTGAGAATGAGTTGCATTCTGCCCAGGAGTTTAATTTGTCATGGATCGTCATGTGAGAGGCAACAGCATGAAATGCCACTGTTGCTGAAAGATGTCTAACCTGGTGATTTGCTGCCTCCCCTTTCCCTGTGCTAACACAGCTTTTGAGCAGTCATAGGTGAAACAAATGTAGTTGATTTAGCTGAATGAAACAACGTTTGGGTTAGTTTGGGACTTGACCAGTTTTCGGCTATGTTGACTGATCACATATTAATGCTAGCTGAAAAGAGGGAATTTCATGTAGCCATGGAAATGAGTGCTCAGAGTAATGATCAAAGGCTAACATTACCCAAACTTCTGGCTTATCAAGGAGACTGGTAAAAGTGCTTACAAATAAAAGTAGCTATTAGGTTGTCACGTACCTGGTCTCTGTAGCCATGTAGTTACCTGTGTGGTCTGTGTGTTGCTCTTGCTGTCTTTCATGTGGTAATTCTTCATCTGTGGACAGATTCAGAGGAAGTACTTAGTCTTCCTTCCCCCACATTCTAGGTAAATATGCTGACCACGAGTTACGAATAAGCCTTTGTCTCCTATTTAGAGAAAACCAACCAACCAAAGGAAAAAGGGTGAAACAAAACAAGCAAAAAACCCACAACAAAACCAGAACACCACAAAAATCCCTGGAGTTCACTTTGTTTAGTTGTCTGGCACAGTGTGCCAGTTCTCCTCTGACCCATCCAATCACTTTTTCAGGTGGGCATACGTGAAAAGCAGTAAGATGTTTCTGGATGTGCTAGGTAATTGTAGCTTAAAGGAGTAAGTTGATGATATAAAATAATTTGATGTCCCTTTAAATTGATTTAAGACTCATAAACTATATCCTTTATGGACTGTAAAGGGTGAGGATGAAGAAGGGCAGCAAGTAAGATTACAACCATGCACTTCAGGAGAGCTAACTTTCGCCTATCAGGGATCTTCTTAAAAGAATCCAATGGGAACAGGAGTCCAAGAGAGCTGGTCGATATTCAAATATGACTCCTTAAAGGCTAAAGATCAACGAACAAAAAGTTGGACAAAGGGGGGCAGGAGACCTGCATGAATGAATGAATGAATGAATGAAAAATGACCTGGTGTCATTTTTCAAGTGTAATCAGGAAATACACAGGAGATGGAAGCAGGGGCAGATTGCTTGGAATCACTGTAGAGTGCTTGTCAAAGCAGAAACAAGACAGGAAAGGCCAAGACCCACCTGGGATTAAATCTCATTGAGGACGTTATGGATAATAAGAAGGGCTTCTTGAAATGCATAAATAACAAAAGAAAAGCTTAAGATAATAAGGGCCTCTTACTAAATGAAAGGGGACCCTGGTGGCAGAGGATGTAGAGAAGGTGAATGGAATGCCTTCTTTGCATTGGTCTTCACTGACAAGACCAGCTGTCTGGAATATGTGAATCAGGAGACCAAGGTAAAGGAATGTTGGAAGGAAAACTTTCCTTCAAGGAGGTCAAGGAGGATTGGGTTAGAGAACATCCAGATAAACTGAACAGTCACAAGTCCATAAGCCCTGATGGATTGCATCAACACGTGCTGAGAGAGCTGGTGAGCACCATAATGAGGCTGCTCATGAGAGGTCAGAACAATCAGGAGAAGTACCTGCAGACTGGAAAAAAGGCAAATGTCATCCTCATTGTCAGAAATGGCAAAAACGAGAACCCGGAGAACTACTGGCCAGTCAACCTGATCTCAATCCCTGGAAAGGTGATGGAATGTCTCATTCTGGAGACCATTTCTATCCATGTGGGTGACAAGATGGTGATCAGGAGCATGTATTCACTAAGGACAAATCATCCTTGGCCAACTCGATTGCCTTTTATGATGAAACAGCTACCTGGAGAGATGAGGGGAGAGCAGTGG
>PYHW01010620.1:746414-764426 GCA_013186435.1 Turdus rufiventris | reverse complement strand
CCTAAATACCCATCCTAATGTTCCTCGGCAAGCACTTAAAATTGTTTGAAAGTTCAGGCTGCTCAGCTCTGTGACCAGTAGCTCTTGCAGCTTAGGCTGGAGCTCACTGAGTCAGATCCCTGTCTGGTTCTGAATCTGTCCTGTCACTGTTCTCTGGAGGCCTGTCTTTCAGACCAGGCTGCTTCTCTCACGTCTTGCCCAGCAACAAGCCAGCTTGTTCTGTGACACAGGTGAATGAGCACAGGAACAGGTTTCCAGACAGTTTCCCTCACTGGAGATACTCAGGAACTGCCTGGACACAACCCTGTGCCCTGTGCTGTAGGATGATCCTGCTTGAGCAGGGAGGTTGAATGGGGTGACCCACTCCGGTCCCTCCCAGCCTGACCCATTCTGTGATTCTGTAATAGAGGCATTGGGTGCAGAAATAATTTGCATAACTTCTTGCAGACCCTCTTGGCCAACTGTTGACTTCCTTGATTTCTGAAAGTTTTAGAATGGTATAATGAGGACAGAGCAGGAAATTTTGACTGAAGTTCTCTCTTGATTAATCAATTTTTTATGTAAAAAGTGTAAGTGTTCAATTGAATGTGAAAGCTAATAAATCTTCATTGGGTTTTTTTTTCTGGTCTAGGAAAGAATTTTAGAATTTGTGTGAATTTCATCATCTCTTCTTAGCTTCCTTTCTCACCTTTTAAGACATATCTGCATGCTAAAAGTCTGGCAGTTGACGTGCTCACATAATGTGTAGGTTTGTAGGTTATTTCAGGAAGAGTAATTGAGGTGGATAGCTGAACGTTGTTGCAGTAATAATAACAACGATGAAGTCTCATTTTCTAAACTTAAACCTGCCTGTTTATATCAACACCAAACAGAAATTTTGCATGGAATGGAAGAAGAATGTCCTTGGTGTTATCTTGCTTTGAATGTGTAATAATTATGTCTGTTGAAATTGATAATTAATTTTCTCCAGGACAGTTTGCAAAAAGTACTTGACTTTCTGTATTTAGTAATTCTTCCCTTTTATTATTGGGATAGAGGAAAACCAATGTTTGACTCTTTGGTCTATCTGATTTCTTGGTGGATGATCATGTTTATTTTCCAATATAGGAATTAAGTGTTTAATAAATTTTTCTTCTTTGGTTTGATTTGTTAGGATTCTTTATAGTATTTTTGTTTTGATGAAGATGTGACAAACCATTTTAGACAAATTGATTGTTAAACTAACGCTTGTGTCTGATACAAAACATCTAAAAATTCATAATGCTCAGTTTCATAAATATGCAGATTTTTAATTGGCTTAATTATTTCAAAGTGTTTTTAACTCCAGGATAAATATCTGGTTACTGTATTTTAAGGTTTTTTTTCTTCAAATTTCTGTTAATATTGAGAAATCATTTAGTGAGGATTTGTTTATTGTCTGGTAACTTTATTCTGTAGAAAAAAATTGATTTGTGTGTAGTAAATAATTTCATGGGATAGTTATAATATTCTTTGGAATTTAAACTAGAATGTGCATCTGGAATTTTTTCACCTTGTGATCTTCTGAAAAAAAGTGTCAATTGTCTACCTCCTCAGTTCCATCTAAGAGGCTGGAAGGAGGAAGCTTGGTTTTATTTGTACATTGTAAAATGTACCAAATGTAGGTGGGTCCTGTTAGAGAATAGCAGACTGCAGATTTTATACCATGTATAACACTTTTTTCCTCAGCACAATAAATTTTAATTTAGGATTTGTTCTTCAGCTAGCTAGCTGACTGCAGGTTGTATCTGCCAGAATTCCATTAAAGGAATTTACACAGGGATGTGAAAGTTTTCAGTTTTGGATTGTAACACTAACAGGTTAGTAATTAGCTTCTCTTGACCTGAACTGCTGTTGTGAAGTACTGGTTTTGTTTTAATTACCATTTAAAGAAGCAGTAGGTGTACTTTCAAGCCAGACTTGATTATGAAATATATATTGTATTTGAGATGTGCAAACACAACCCAGGGTACCCTGTTACAGAACTAGGAATGGGAGATGTGGCTAAAAGAGATGTAGCTAACAGTACAGAGGATACTGTTTCTTAGCTGTGCCAATTTTCAAAGGTAGATGGAGCCACACTTTTAAAATACAATCTTTGTTATTTTGTTCTTATTCAAACTGTGTGATATATGCGTTCTTTTAAACACATAATTTCACAATCTGCTTCAGTGTGTGGCCAGAGATAAAGGAGTGTGCACCTCCAGTGAAAGGCAAGGAAGGGTGGAGCCTTAAAAAAAAAGGGAACAAGTGGGATCATAACATGTAACCCCTGTCTTTTTTGTACACACCAGTTGCACATGAGCTGCAAACATTTTTTCTGCCACTTACTCTTGCAGCTTTGTTATTGAAGGAAGGGAATCTCTCATAAGGAACTGCGTATACAAATGACTCAGAAAATATTTTAAAATGAGACTACAGAAGAATAGCAGCTGGTTAGCTATTTCAAATTTATCTTAGAAACTTGGGTTTCTACTATTTTTTATTGTCAATTTTGTTTTTCTGATTTGGGGAGCTTGTTCACTGATGGCTCTAAAATTTGTATTGTATCACTTTCTTTTAGTATCTTTGTTAGTAATTTGATGCAGGCTTATAAACAGCACCTCAGGTGTTTTTAAGTGTAGTTAGTTGGAATCTTGGAAGGCGAAGATAATATAGGCAGCCTGGAAAGGGATGGAGGGGAAAAATCCTGGTAAGTACTTCAGGACCTCACAGCCAAGGACCAATTATTAGACACCTGGCAACCTGCTGAGTGCTTTCCTGGTCACCCCCAGGGAGCTGGAGGGAAGCCAGGCTCAGGCAAAGAGCCCAGATTGCTAGTGAATTCCTGGTGAGGTGGCAGGTCTGAGGATGTTTGGAGAAGTCAGTTTGGTGAGTCAGAGAACAGGTCATTGGGGTACATGGACAAGTGTGGGCTACCTTTGAATGTATCATTAAATAGTTTAGGTTGGAAAGCACTGTAAAGAGCATCTGGTTTCAGTGTTTCCTTTTTTCCATTCAGCTGGAACTTAGCTTGATTGCCATGACTTTTCAAATATTATGGAGAATGGCTGTGCAAATACATCAACCAATTTCCTCACGACTCCAGGATGCATCTTATCAGGTGTCATGGACTTAAGTGCAATCAGGTTCCTCAGCTGATCATGAATCTGATCTTCCCCTACAGTGGAAGGAACTTTTTTCTCTAGTTTCTGTCTTGCAGTCCGCCCATCAAGAAAGGTGGGAAGAGATGTTGCAAGCTAAGACTGAAGCTAAAAAGTTGTTGAGTACCTTAGCCTTCTCCTCATCTGTTGTTACCAGTTTACCAACCTTGTTTAGTGGGTGTCACCCTCTTCTTTGATCTTCCTTTTCTGATTAATATACTTAGGAAAGTTGATCATGTTATTCTTTGCATCCTTTGTCAAGTTCAGCTACAGCTTCACCATGGCCTTCTCATTCCATTCCTTCACAACTGGACTGCATCCCTCTACTCTTCCCAGGATACCTGTCCTGAGACAGAGTAGAGGGATACATTTATGTCTTGCCCTTTAATTTGACCGCAGTCCCTTCTCATCCTTGCTAGACTCTTGCTCCCGCTTTGTTGTGCCTGGAGATCATTAACTCTTTTGCTCTATGGAGGACATCCTTACAGATCTGCCAGCTCTGTTGCTCTCCCTTGTGCCTGGGGGCAGTTTCCCTGGGATTCATATTGGCTAGCTCCAGAGGCCTAACTTCACGTTCCTCGAAACTGCAAGCTCCAGCAATAATCACTGTAGCCCAGGTAAAGGTCTGAGACTTATTAGAGCTTTCTTGCTTGCATCTTCACTGCGGTTTGGACAAAGATTAGGGAACTGCACTGTATCAGGGAGGGAGCTACGGAGCCATCTCTGTGTTGAGTAAGGGGAAAGAGATACAGACTGCAGAGAAGGGTAGAAGAGTGGCCACAGAACAACCGGTCTAGCAGAGATCAGCCCAAATGATCTGTAGCAAAGGATTGATGGGCAGGGGTGTTTTCTTTTTTGTGAGCTGAAGAGATGGAAATTACAAATATCAGTCAAAAGTGTCATCAGTCCCAAGTCCTAGAGAAATCTTTCTCCTGATGGTGGGACAGTCTAATACATGAAGCATGCAGGAGAGAATTGCTTTTTCCTGTAATCCTCATAATTCATGTTTCTATGAAGATATTATTTGCAGTCATTTTTGAGCAAATTTGTTTGAGCAGATTGTTGAGGCCCATTACCTTGTCAGGGAATAGACCAGGGTACATCTGTGTGACAAACCATTTCTGAGAACTTAACCTCTCTTTGCCTGTGTTACCATGTTTTCTGCTACTCAGGGTGATGTAGTCTCTTCTAGCTGCTGTGGACTGTGTATGATGGTATGCAAGTAGTCTTTGCTCTTTCAAATGTCATTATAACTCAGCTAAATCGGTGGTATCACTAACTACTACCATAACAGGCCTTTTGACAGGCATTTAACCTCTCCTGTAGACTGCTTGGACTTACCCTCTTCCCAAAAATCCTTCAGTAGCAGACATGAGACTGCCGTTCAGGTAATGGCAATTCACACCACCAGTCTTCTGTTCTACTGCACTTTCTCCATTATATATCCCTGAGTACTCCCTGAAAAGGTGATGACCTAAGGAAGCTGCTCATCCACAGCAGACTACTCAGGGCCACTCACAAATTTTCCTATTAAAAACCGTCTGGGATACATCCATGCTAGAAGCAGCCCTTTCATCAGTTGTCCTGTGCGGCACAGGAAGATGAACACCTGCTGCTATAGCGTGTTTTACCTCAGGAAATGACATTTCTAGGATGTGTCATCGCTTCTGCACAAGCACAGACCAAAACTGATTTGTTGATGTGGTAGAGAAGAGCTTGCAATATGTGACTATTCCCAGCTGCTGGAATAACTGGTTCAGCTGCAAAGTTTGAGCAATGTTCCTTGAAATTCCTTTTAGCCCTATCTTTTGATTATTTTTTTTTCCAATTGCCATTTTTGTTTTTTGGGTTTTTTTGGTAAAAAAAAGGATACATGTCAGTTTTAAAAACATAGTATTTTCACAGACAGCTGTTGATTAGCAAGAAAAGATTAAAGATTAAATCATTACCCTGACTTGCTTTCTACTGGTGTATATACCATTGCAAGCAAAGGAGCAATCACCTTGGAACCTGCTTGCTTGTTCTATTAGACCAAACTATATGTGACTAGAGAGCAGAGCAGGTGGTTATGATTTAGCTGTCTAAAAATCTCTTGCTCTAAAAAATGCTATGGGTTCTAGAGAGAAACTAAACCAGAGCAAATTCTCGCTATTCTCCTTCCCTCTACCCCACTTCCCAAAAAGAGAAAGGTAAATAGAAAAATGTCTGGGCTGGAGGTAATCCAGTGAAGCAAAAAGCAAAGTGGAAAATATGAATGATAGTGATGGGCTATTCTGGGCAGGAGATAATGGCTGGATCTCTGCTTGCCCTAATTATGGTATAATGTCCTAGTAGAGTAAAACCTCAAATTCATAATCCAAATGATCAGAAGGTCATGGAAAGAAGTATCAGGAAGGTTTGTAATTATCTTCAGAATCTCTATAGTGAACAGGGCTTCTGATGCTGTGCTTACATTGGGAGTCAGGTTCTGCTCAGCTGTTTGCTCAGTGTGATGTTTCTGCTCTTGCTCAGTCTTACCCTGGTGCGTGACTAGTGTTAGAGTTCTGCAGGGCACCGGGTGCTGTGGCTTTGATTCTTTAAACAAGATCTTCTCTACAGCTAATCCTCAATGATTTTAATAACTAGTTTGCTCCCCCTGGCAAAATTGGATTATAGAACAGAAATCAGGTTGTATTAAAGAAGTTAATATATTTCTGTTTGAAGAAACTGTAGGATTGGAAAACTGTATTGCTTCACGTGTTTTTCCTGTGATACTCCTGGTGTGATTTTTTTTGTCTTAATACAAACCACCTCACATTATTTCTGAGGGCTGTAATCTGCAAATACTTACTCTTCTTCAAAAATAATTGTCAGTTTTACCATTACAGTGAAGTGCTGGAGACTTAGGGATTTCAGTTACTGACTCTATACAAAATGAAATACAGGCAATATATTCACCATTGTCCCACTCATTTTTCAGTCCAGTCCTGACAGAACATCTGTCATTAGCAAGACTGTACTGTAATTTTGTAGTTTTTTCAATCTGAGTATGTTTCCAATATTTCATATTACCAGTGTACATTTCAATATTGATAATAAAATTAGACTGTAGGTACTGAAATTCTTTCAGTCTAAAAAAATGGAATTTTTTTACCAGATACTGTGGACTTTATTACCTTAGGTTGGATTATGGCTTTTTAACCCTGTAACTTATTCAGAACCTTTTTTATTTGGCCAACCAATGACTTGAGACCCAATAACTTATTTCCTCTCCATGAGTGGCAAGTCAGCATAGTGCAGAATTCACAGTATTGCTAGTTTTTGCAATTTTTCTACAGATTGAGCAATTTTGTGTAGTAATGCTTTGCATATCCATGGCAGCAGGCTAAGATTTTTTATTAAGGACCTCAGCTTCCTTTAAGATAGTTTCTAGCTGCCTTGGTTACAGAAAACTTGGAAAACATGTCTGAATGCATTCAAAACACATAGGATCAAGTGACAGACACACAATTTTTTTTTAAATTAATGAGTTGTGGAGACAGAATGATGACCTTTGAACACTTGTGGCTGCCAGTGCTGGCATGTAGGCGTTTTAACCTTTCTGCTGGCTTTCACATGCATGCCATTTCTACTGAGTTAGAGATCTATGTGGTTTTGGCAACAAAAGCTTTTCCACTGTGATTAGCTTCTCTTTTGGTCTGACTTAAGCTTGCTTGTGTTCATTTATGATACAAGCATATTCCTTTCCTGCTCTTCTTAAAATCCCTTTTTGCAATGTGTGTAAGAGTTCCCTTTTTTGACATTATAGAAGATGGTTCTTTGATTAAGATCTGTGATGTTTATCTTATGTGTGTAACTGTGTTTTAAAAGAAATGTACCTCTATATGCTGCAGAGAGGAGGTCTAAAATTTTCATAATTAGAACTCTGTTAGGCACTGGGTGAGAACTGACGGAGTTGTTTCACTACAAGCAGTTTAAAAACACTGGTTTCATGTTGCAGACTTCCATGGGACTCTTTGTCACTATTAATGTTTGCACTTGTCAAATGGAACAAAACAGAATAGGAGAGGAGGCTGTAAGCACCTAAAAAAGTAGGTCAATGGGCCAGCAGGTTATTTGGCCAGACAAGAACGAGTGGCTTCGTTGAATCATGCTGCAATTATTTCTCTCCTGTTGGCAGATTGTTCTGCTATGCTTTAACTTCCTATGTTAATATTTGCATCTGTATTTTAACCCCTTGAGAGCCTCTGTTAGGTGCAGGAGCAGGCACTTAACTTTCAAATCAAATAAGTGATAATTCTGGTGCTTTCTGTAAAAATCATTAATGAATTTAGGAGTAGCATAACTTTAGTTTGTAGATCCCAGCTTCCTTTTTAGAATTTAATATACTTTTTAATAAAATTTTTCAGAAGTTATATACTTTTAAATAAATTTTTTCAGAAATTGAAGAAGTACATGTTACAGTGAATTTGCTTTATTTTAAACCAGTAAGGAAGACAGATGGAAACAGGGATGAGGAGAAAAAAACTGATTTCATGTAGCTTAAAAATGTGGAAAGCAGCATAGTTCAGGGGAAGTAACTATAAATAAAATGTAATGGTCTGAAGAGATTGGAAGTAGGTGATCACTTAGGTGAACTCAGTGCTGAGTTTTTTTTTTTAAGAAGTGCATTTGTGAAGCAAGTTTGTGGTACATTCTAGGAATTGATTTTAAGGTGGGTTTTGAAACAAAATGCTAATGACTGTGTTTGAGGGAGAGGCAAAAATGCAATGGGGCAACTTTGCTAGTTGTTAGCAGCAGTAGCATTCTGCATGTGCTGGAGTCCTGAGAATAACATTTCTGGAGACCTGGAGAGGAGAAGGTGCAACAGAGAAAGCAAGAAGAGACCCTAATAAGAACTTCAGTGAAATGATGTTTAAATAATGGTGTATAAAAAACACTTTAGGTAGTAAGTGGACGTGAAGATGTAGATGGTGTGAGTGATACCAAATTCAAAAGTGAAAAGAGCATCAAGACTAAAGATAGGTGTAAAGTGATGGCTTAAAGCCAAAATAACACTGTCAGAACATTCTGCTTATCAAGAAGAACTTTAAAGCAATGTCAATTCAGACATAGTGAAATACTTGAGATATTTTTCATAAGTAGAATATTGCATTTAGAGATTACTCTCATTGAAACAATTGCTTGTCTTTATTAAAAAACAAGTATGTAATTTTTAAACTCGCTGATTTTAAAGCTCTCCATTGTTATTTTTTGACAGTTCAGAATTTGTTTTCTTTGGAAGAGGATACATCTAACTCCACATTGATCTTCACAGGAAGCAGGTTTCGTCCCTAAACATCATACTTTAACAAGTCCCAAAGTGTAAAAGGTAAAACTGTGTTCCTGTAATTAATAAGGTTCCCATGGCTTTCAGTTATCAACACTGACAGGCTGAGTAGCAGTGTTAAGTAGTGTCTTTTGTTCTCCAGAACATGACTGAATTTGAATCTTGGAAATAGACATAGTCCTTTATTAACCTAGTTTACTTTCAGCTTGACTGGTTTTGGTGGCTTTATCTCTGCAGTCTTATCCTTGGCCTTTATAATCACTGAATGTTCAGTGTCTTGCAAATTTGGATGCAAAGGCAGAAGTATGAGACCTTGATAGATGAAAAACCAGTGTGCTACAGGTGCATTTCCTGTACTTTACAGTACTTTAAACTATTTGTCTTGTATACCAGATCTAGGTTGCCGTTTCTGACATAGGATCTGTAAATTGTAGTGAATGATTTTGTTGAATTCTGGGAATTGAGTGCTCTGTTGAAGTGAAAAATACTGACTTTTCAATATTCTAATTCTGCATAATGAGTATGTCAGTTATGTCACAGATAAAAGTTTTCTGTATTTAGCTGTGCAGGTGTTTCTCTTTTGCAGATTAGGGAAAGTGTATAATTTATCTTACAGAATTTCATATTGCTCTCAGTCCCTATAGTTTTAGGTACCATTTTTATATAGAAATTAACGTAGGGCTAGAAGTGTAATTAATACATGGCTGCATTAGTGCTTACTGTGAAAACAAGTTTATAGCTCTTGTCTTGATTGTAACTTAGTTCCATGCCAACCATGATAATTAGCTTTTATTGCTGAGCAACCTGTCTCTTATTGTTCACGTTTGACAAAAATTCAAACAGACACTTCTTCCTAATTTACTTTTCTCATGCCATTTATGACTGGTTTTCAAATGGCACAACTCTGTTACTTGGCTACTAATTTGGGGAATTTAATCTGCCAGTATGTCCAGTGCAGTTGTTATTTTGAAGAATTGGAGGGAAGAAGTGGTTTGCTGTCAGTGTGTCTTCATAGCACTAGATTTTGGAGGGTGAAGGCAAGACAAAGATGATCTGTATTAATTGAAGAAGTGGGGTGTTTCGACAGAAACACCAGCATACTTTGTGATGTGCCTTGAAAGAGATTCTGCTGCAGTACAGTTCTCCCATTTTACTTTCCTTTTGCACTCAAGTTATGAAACTTTGTGGTGAAAAATGCTGTTCTTGTGAAGGAAACCCACACAGTATGTGGCTGTTGTAGATGCAGAGACAGTTTGGTTGAATCACAAGCTTTCTTCCTCAGTTCCCTCATCAGGCATTGGCTGCCATATTTCTTCTGGTATTGACATTCCAAGTTCCACTGGTTTTAATACTCTCAGAAACAAACAAATGTTTCTCAGAAAATATTGAATCACTAAATGGACTAAAATAATCTTCTTTGAAATAAATAGCCTTTTTACTATTAAGTTTGTAGCCTACTAAAAGTCTTGACAATCAGCAAGTTCAGCTCATATAAAGTTTGCTGCATGTAGTTGTTCTCTAATTGCTGCCAGTGTTAGAATCTTAATGCTCCATGACATGCTCCATGCTGGCCTCTCATAACTGACTTCTCCATATGAAAGAAACCAGTTTAATTTTGTGTTTGAATTAAACCTTTTCATAACCTGTGTTATATTCCTTTTCTCACTATTAATATTTCATTCACATTCTTAACTCACTCAAATGCACATCTGGAAAACCAAGAACTTCCTGTCATGAGTAGATGACTGCTTTAAGAAATGGTCAGATTAAATTTCTCACAGTACAGAGATCACATTCTAATTTGTATCTTTATGTTATCTTTTCACGTGTCTATGATAACAATGTGCTCAAGAAAAAGTACAGTAAGAACAAATTAGAGTTGTAAAGTACTGTATTCCAAATGCTTTCTGTTTGCACTGTTTCTAAATAGAATGTACTGCTAAGTGTATTTAACATCTGTTCAACCTTCAAACTTATGAGGCTTCTTTAGGAAAAAGTGAAAATAAAAATTAAAAGCTATATCTGAATTCAGAGTCATAAAAAGGTTTATATGAGTCTAGTGCAGTCTTATTTACTGTAGCCTTTAATAATGTTCTCTTGAACTCTGTCATGTAAAATGGGATATTAAGGCCCAGGTTATGCTGGTAATGGAGACTGCTTTAGAGAAGGTTGGAAGAGAGGGGAGGATTAGGAGCAAATAAAAATGTCAGTATGCTCTAATCAAGAACACTTTTTTTCTCTCAGCCACATTTTGATATTTTTTCTTCTCTTATAGGCAAGCGTACAAATGTCTACCACAAGACTAAAGTGTGATATGTTATGTTTTTTACCATAAGCACCCATAAAATGAGCTCCATTGCAGACAGGTATGTTAATGGATGTGGAGAAATTTGGGAGAATTACTGTTCAGTTCTTTCTTAAATAGTCTTTTTTGTATGATTAATACATTTAGATGTTAACTTATGCAAAAATTAAAGTGCGAGGTTTTGGTTATTTTTGACAAAGTTAGTTTGGGATTTGTTAGATGTGTCATTTTGTAGTCACTGGAAATAGTGATTTCAGTTGCTTGAGGTTAATCTTAAAATACGTTACTTGTTTTCAGCCATGGAACAACATCTGTGCAAGTTGAGCTGGTTTTTAATGTTTACTTGAACTTTTAATTTTTTAGTACTTCAGTTTTTGATTAAGAAAAGCAAATACACTTAAATGATTACTGCTGGTGTAGATGACAGTAAAGTGACCTGCTAACCTATTTCAAGGGAAAAGTAATAGCTGAGGTATGTTTTCTACTTGATTCCTTGAGCTGCACTCTCTTAGCAGCTTAGATGAACATCTGTACTTGATATCCTGTATATTACCATTTTTGAGACTTTGGGAAATGAAACTTGCATTTAATTTATGTCAAGTTAAACATAATTGAAAAAAACAAGGATAAAAGCAAAGGGTAAAACTTCTGTAATGCTTGTCTAATTTGTCAGTTCTTCTAGTGAAATTTTGTGGCATGTCACTGAAGCTTCAGCCTTTTAAATATATGCATTGCTTCTAAAAGCTTGATGTTTATGTAGTAGCATACAAAATAGTATCTTCCTAACATCACTGTTTAAAATAATGTGCAGTAAAATTGCCTGATGGTTTATAAATCAGAGAGATGAGGTAAGCATTTTAGAAAGGTTGTTTGGCTTAAGGGAAGGAAACATTAGGATAACAGATTCCATGATAGACATGCAGAGGTCAGTGTGGGCAGAACTAAATAGACTAAAAGCAGGGAGAAGTTAGAGAAATAACATGTGAAAGTCCATTATACAGCAGTTTTGGAAGGCAGAACTGTTTTTGACTTGACTTTCAAAGCAAAAGGAAGTGAAACAAAGGAATTGTACGATGGATACTGAGGTATCTTCAAAGGAAGACACATTCTTATTTTGGTATTTTAACACCTCTTTAGCAGTAGATGGACATTTGTCAGGCTAAGAAAGTTATGAGATACATACTGAGGAAGCAAATACAATGAATAGCTACTGTTGAACATTGATATTAATTGTATATTTATGAAATTACATATGTGGATAAAGTATAATGTATTCCTTAGGTCTCTTCCAGTAATAATATTTCAGAGTTTATGAAAAGTACATTTTCAGTGGTTGGATTAGAAATTGCCAGTAAGTGAAAATAAATTGCGCATGTCCTCTCCCATGTTTTCAAAAAGGTACGGTAATGCAAGTAATCAAATTTAACCCTTGTTCAATTAAGTGTTTGTATAGGGCTGTAAGTTCTTTTGAGAAACAGTCTGAGAATCTTTTGAGTTGTGTCAGAAGGTTTTTTGCTTTTTATTTAGTAAATGCAAGCAGAACATAGAACACAGCTTAAGGTTACTGATGATGGTCCTCATGAGACATCACAGTAAAACAATTCCTTGCTTTCTTGATGTGATGGAGATGATGATGGGGAATAGTCAGTGCTTTCCCTTTCCTCCTTCTTTGTGATTGGACTTCAAAGGAGAGGTATTCCCACTTCAACAGTTATTTCTTTTTGTTTCTTTCAGAAATGACGGAAGCATTTTTGATGGGCTGGTGGAAGAAGATGACAAAGATAAAGCAAAAAGGTAAATTTTAAAGTTATTTAAAGCTAAGCAATGTCCTATACTTGTATGCTTTAACTTACCAGTATGATTTCTAAACAATAAAAAGGTTACTCTTACAAATAAACATATTACTCAACAGCATTCCTTCTACTGTGATTTTTCAGATATATTGTATATTTATAATTGTGGTTCAGTTATTTGTGTTTTGTAAAAGGGTACTTTATTCCAAAGGCTTTGCTGCACTGTTCCTTGACGAGGAAGCCATTTTTCAAAAATAATGTCTGAGGTAGTGAGGAGGTGTTTTTGTAGGAGTTATCACAGCAGAAATTCTTAAGGGGCTGTTTGCATCAGGAACCTGGCAGTAATATGCAGATTATAAGAAAGTGTCATGGTTTTTATAAAACATTTTCTGATTTGCTTTTCAGAGTGTCTAGAAACAAGTCCGAAAAGAAGCGCCGAGATCAGTTTAATGTACTTATCAAAGAGTTGGGTTCCATGCTTCCAGGTAATGCTCGGAAGATGGATAAATCCACTGTGCTGCAGAAGAGCATTGACTTTTTACGGAAGCACAAAGGTAACAATAAACGTTATTTATAAATTCTTTACTTTTTAAGAGGTACTCAGATATTACATAAAATGTTAGAATTTTTGCAGCTTCTCTAAGGAATTTGTCAAAAAACTGTGAAGCACTCCTGGAGAAAGATATTCTTAAGATCATCTAGATAGCAGAGATGTAACTGTGTTTCTGCTAATACTTAATAAAAGCTGGTACAGTTTGTTTTGTCCCATAGTTGTTAATGAAATCTGTTTCACAAAGACAAGATTTGTTTTTGAATTAACCTCAAAGGTTTTTGTTCAGAACAGAAGTTGGTACAAGTTGTTGAAGTTTCGCTTCACAGGAAAACTACAGATCCGTTTCAGTAGAAATGCTTGCTGGAAATACTTATTTGGTTATTTAGATAAGCCTGGATTGAACAGTTGATCTGTCTCTCCAGGTTCTACATGAAACAAGATAAATCACTGAAAAGCTAGTCCTAGAGAAGTTAGTGCTTCTTATTGTCATGTCAAGTGCCTACACAACTGGCTGCACAGACAAAGGTGATAAGGCAGTAGGGCATTATGCTTTCCAGCAGTGTTTCTGGGTTGGTTGCTTGACAAGAGGAAGTGAAATACAGGGGTTTGGAGACCAGGAGTATGGGCATTTTGGCTTGGTTTTTTTTTTTTCCTTTTAGCTGGGAAAAAATGCCAGAAAAATCTATAAATACTTTTAGCTAAACTCTTAAAGTTTTAAAATGGGTGTAGAAGCCACTGAGTGTATGTGTGTGTGTTGTTCTTTAAAGGTCATGTGAAATCTCAAAATGATCAATATCTTTGAACATCCTTGCTATGCTTTGTTCCCGTGGCTGTTTGCATCAGCTGATGGTGGCATATACTCAAATATGTTGTACTGAAGTTTGTTACTGGTTACTTCTGTCATGAAAAAAATTCTTCCACCAAGTGTACGCTTGTTTATGGCTGTTAGATATTATATCTATAAAAAAATCCCTGTTCCTGCTCCTACACTTGTTTTAATCTGGCACGTTGTGGTTCACACTGCCGAAAATAAGATGAAAATTGAAGAAAATGGATTCTTTTGCCAGTTACAGTAATTTCACGATTATAAGCTGCACCATTTTGACTAAAATTTTGGTCCGAACCCGAAGTGCGGCTTGTAATCAGGTGCAGCCAATATATTGATGAGGTTCAGAAGTTTGCCAGTCTGGAAGTGCGAGCCTGCACGGCCCTGGCGGGGATAAAGTGGGGCTGATCCGAGTCCGTACAGCCCTGAGCCAAGCCAGTAAACTCCACGATCCCACGATTCTGTTACTAATCGGCAACTTTGTGAAAGTCGTGCAGGCATCCTCACTACGAACGAAAGTGCGGTTTATAATCAGGTGCGGCTTGTAATAGTGAAATTACTGTAAATAATTTCCTTGGGTAGTTTCTTGGAATACATACTAACTAGAAAGCAGTAGGGTCAAAAGAAGTAACTATAATGTTATAAAAAAGTAAAACTGTTAAGTGGATGCATAGTTATGTAATTATCAACAGTATGCGTGTCAATTTAAGGTCTGAGAAATGCTTTTCCATGCCCTAGCATGTCTCTTCCATGAGTGTTATGCTTCCAGTAACACCAAATGTGTGCTGAATTTTGCTATTAAAATTGTAAACATAACTTAAATGTAAAAGGAGGGGGGTATAATTTGTATGAGAATTAATAGGTTTGGGGGTTTTCTTACAAATTAAATATTGATTATGCTGTTTTAATTTTCTGAGATACATCTGTCTCGTAACAAAAAGAAAAACAGTATGAAGGCCCCTCTTCTGTAAAATTCTGTTCTTTAGGTTATAAGGCCTTTGTGAAAATTGGTTCTGTTTCAAAATTATTTTATCTTGTATTGGTGATTCCTGACATAAAATATAGAATGCAGAACAAACAAGTGTCAACCAGCCAGCAGCACCAGTCTTTTTTTTTTTTTCTTCGAAGTGCTGAGATGTTGTTTTGTTTTTTTTAAATAAAGGGACAAAAAGCAGCTCTGGTGATGGTTGCCTTTTAGGGCATGGCACTTTTGTCCTTCACTTGGTGTGACAGAATGCAGCTCTGTGTGACTGCACATATCATATTAAGTTCCCTAAAGCTTTGGCTGCCAGTGCTTACTAGCATTGCTGCGCAGAGTTTTACACTAAAATGTTTTTGGACAAAATGTTGGTAAAGTTCAGAAGAATATTTTATTTCCTGAAGTGCTTGGATATGTTACAGTAAAGCAGAATGACCTAGCAATAAATGGGTTGTTCAGCACTGAGTAGCTGCTTTATGGTTGAAATCCTACTGTGTTCAGCCACCAGGATTTAACTGTGTTGCTTCTGATTCTTTCTGAACTATTTCTACATTATCTGAGGTTGGTACTCTGTCACGAGCTCTGTCACCGTTGGCTGTTGGCCAGTGTGGAATCTGTTTCTCACTGCGAAAATACAGGAGGCTAAACACACTGGAATTGTATCACTGGGAATTCCTCCTTGACTAATGTTGTCTGTCATCTTTCTTTGAATTTGTAAACAAGAAATTTTTTAAAATTTGTAAATACTGAGGAATTTAGCTGCAGGTAGAATAATTGCAGGTAGTCCTGCAACCCACAGAGAAATGGAGCAGATCTTGGCTTGGCTAGCAATTTCTTTTGAGAATTCTCAGTGCTGGTGTAGTTACTTCAGATACAGAACTTGATGTGAAAGTTTGGTTATGCTCCTCTTTCTGTTATCTGTCTCAGGATATGTGACCTTACTGCAATTTATCTATGCGTGCAACCTTCTGACAGAACTAGGTATTTCTCTGAAGGGACCAAGTGAAACAGGTTCTTTCTATTACTTCGGCTGTTTGGCTCATCATACTCGCTCTAATGATGGAAAATGTAAAAACACCTGTGCTTATGGTATTTCAGAGTGGTTTGTTAAAGGCATGAATTTTAGCTTTTATTTAGCATAGATCCATTCTAATGCAAAAGGCCGTCTTTTTAATTATGAAGTAGGATGGCTTTAAGGACCAGAATGAGCCACTGAATCAGGCTTTTCCAGCTTGAAGTGAAGATTATCTGTGTTCTGTGGAATGAATGCACTAAGTTCCTGGAATTTTGCCTCCACTTTGGTGGCAGAGCTTTTCATTTTTGTGTTGACTTGCCTCTCAGTGTTCAGTATCTTTTTGCTGACTGAAAACCTACATTTGGGGTTACACTTTGGTTTTCTTTATTCACCAGCCCACTCTTTCTGCTTTGTGCTACCATTTTGAAACAGAATGGAAGAGCCTGATGAATTTGTATGTTTTCTGAGATCTGATAATTTGAAACTCTTATTTGTTGATTTTTTTTCCACCTCTTCTTGCAGCTTTCCACTTTTGGCCAGTTTCTTGCATGATGTTGCTGTTGTTTGCTGTTCTTTTAGTTGTCTAAAGCTTTTTTGGTAAAGTTTTCCCCCTTCAGTGTGGTAAACAAAATTGCAAACTGCTCCAGCTCTTTGCATATTTAACTCAATTCCAGATTTTCTGGCTCTTTAAACCACCTGAACTAAGACTAGCTTATGGTCTTTGTACAGATATGTCCTTTAAAAGTCAAAAGCCTTAAAGAATTGGTTTGGTTTTTTTGATTTGTCTAGATGCTTGATGACTTGTCCAGGATTGTTCTTAAAACCAGCACTTCTGTGATACCCTTGTTGTTCATCAAAACGGAAACATTATGAGGTCTTACTTCTTGTTTCAGTTATCAGTTGATAAGGAAAGACCACTTTCAGAACCCAGGGTCAGGTTTTGCTTAGCAGCTCTTGATTCTCTCACCTCTATATGGAAGTTAATCTATATATTTCTCAACTCCTACAGGAGTCTCTACTTAAGATTCATCTATGTCCAAATTAATCTTTGTGTTTGTAACAGGCAGGAATTCTAGAGTGATCTTTGTTGAAAAACTACTCTTTTAAAAGTGTAACCAGAAGAGAGCAGGAAGAAGAGAAAGGACAATGACAATTTTTTGTGCAAGGGTTAGAATGACAAGGATTTGCTAAGATACTTGAGCTTTAGCCATTTTAATGACATAAACAGATCAGGAATTTTGGCTTTCTAAATCTTTGTAAACAACACTTTAATAAAGCATTTTATTATAATCTCAGAGGAAAGTCTAGTTGTTTTCCATTATCAAAGTCCATTACTTCAGTATTACCTTGAGGTCTGTCAGGACTGTAGCACAAACTGGTTGAAGGAAAGAGAAGACAAATTTAATTATGACACGGGAGAAGACATTTATTTTCTTTTTAAGGAGCAATATCTATATGTAATGAATGAACAACAGAGGAGACTGCAGAACTTTCTGCTTTTCTTAACTGTGTATATGTAGCTTAGGGGAAAAAATGGAGTATTAATCCTTTTACTGTGTATGTGTTTGATTGCAGAAATTACTGCACAATCAGATGCCAGTGAAATTCGACAGGACTGGAAACCGACATTCCTTAGTAATGAAGAGTTCACACAGTTAATGTTAGAGGTATATTATGTCTGTTTTTCTGGGAATAGAATAATTCCTCACCAGGAATCATTCTATTATGAAATTTTTTGCTTTGATGACATACCTTTTTATTCTCATGTGTGGGTTGTAACTGTAATGTTTTCATGAAGATAAACCATGAAAAAGCCTATGTATTCAGAATTTCAGAATTTTGTTTCAGAAAAGCAGATTTACTTTGAGCTACATTTTCAATTACATTAATTTCACGATTATAAGCTACAACATTTTGACTAAAATTTTGGTCTGAACCCAAAGTGCAGCTTATAATCAGATGCGGCTTATATATGGACAAAGAACGAGAAGTTGCTGTTTTAGTTTGGAGGACAGGTGTCTGTTGAGAAAGGCAGGAGCTTCTCTTTGAAATGGAGAATGTAAACCCCCTCC
>PYHW01010620.1:703932-731245 GCA_013186435.1 Turdus rufiventris | reverse complement strand
AGGCAAAGATATGGGAATTAGGAATAACAGTTCTTTACTAGGGAAATTAAAATAGAAATACAGTGCTACAAAAAACAAACTCCAAACCGTGACAAAGTCAGAGTGCAGCCTGACACCCTGTGAGGCAGGGTGTTGGTAGCAGTCCCATTAAATGGTGGCTGCAGTCCTCTTGCAGTGACAGATGTGATTCAGTTGGAGCCATGCTCCTGTAGAAGGTGCAGTTTCCCTCCAGAGTGGTGATGTGGAGGAATCTGGTTTTCCTCTGGAGTCCAGTAGAGAAAGGGGCTCCCTTAGTGTCCCAAAACCTCTGTTTTTATTTTGGTAAGAAATGTTGGGCTCTTCCTCCTGGCTGGAGCAACTTCCAATGGGATGCAGTAATTTTATCAGTCCCACAGTGGGACTCAATGGCCATTAACAGAAAATGACTCTCTGGAGGAAGTATGGGTTGTGAAAAGATAAAGAACAATGCCCTGCCTGCTTTCAATGGATGACCCATTAGCAGAATATCTCCCACAGAGATAAGGATCACTGCCCCCGCTCTCAACAGATGGTGATAGAATAGATACCTTTTATCACACTCTGTATTATAACCTGCATCTTATAATCAGGTGTGGCTTATATATGGACAAAGAATGAAAAGTTGCTGACACCCGGAAGTGCGTCTTATAATTGTGAAATTACTGTAGGTTTTGTCATTAGGATTTGCAAGAATGTGAATGAATGTCTGCTTTCACTTACACAGAACTTCTTTCTGTGCTTCTGGATACACACACCTATCTGGATATATGTAAAATTGCCAATGTAATGCTGTATGTGTCCCTATAAAGAAGTCATACGAATTTGTGACTAAGAATATTAGTGGCTACTTCCATATCCTTTCTAAAATCTTGGCAGTATGAGAAATTGTCATGTTTCATGTATTTGGTGCTTATTTTCCTGTTGAACTAATACATTCAGTTCATAAACAGAATGCTTATTAAAATATGTATTTCTGGTTTTAGTTTAAGAATAAATCAAAGGTGTCAACTTCAAAACTTGTTGAAAAACTTGTTCCCTTAATACAATTATGAGTTCTAAAATACTTGTTGTTGTAATTTCTGTTTTATACCTACTACCAATATATATTTTTAGCAGTGGAAAAAAATCATCTATATATTATGTAGGTAATAAATTGCTCTTGTTTTCTTAATTCTCTAATAATTAAGGTTAGGTATTTCAGGAAACAATTTACTAGTTTCTATTATATGTTCATATGATGCTGTTTTGGATTTGACACTTCAAAGAAATACTTCATGTCAAGTATGAAGTTAATTCTCTTATAATTATGGAACAATTTTTTTAATCCTAGTCTTTAAGCTCACAGTCTCTTGGACAACCAGTAACACAGCCAGCAATATCTCAACCTGCAACTTTACAGCTCCAGTCCGGAATGACTCAGGTACAGATTAACTCCATTTATTGTTTATTATTTTTTAAGCAGTCTCGTTCTCTTAGAGAACATCATTCTCCTGGAGTAATGGGCTGCCTGTGGCTTGGGTGGATGCACTGTTCACTGAGTGAAAAACAGTTTGGATGGCCAGGCCCAGAGAGTAGTGGTGATTGGAGTTACATCCAGATGGCAGCTGGTCACAGGGCTCAGTACTGTTTAATATATTTGTTGATGATATTGATGACAAAGGTATTGAGGTCCCCATGAGTGAGTTTGCAGATGACACCCAGTTGGGTGAGAATGTTGATCTGCTGGAGGGCAGGAAGACTCTGCAGGGGGATCTGGACTGGCTGGGTTAATGGACTGAGGTTCTACAAGGCCAAGTTTCAGGTCCTGAACTTGGGTCACAACAACCCCCTGCAGCACTTCAGGCTGGAAGAAGAGTGGCTGGAAAGTTGCCCAGCAGGAAAGGACTGGGGTGCTGCCCAGCAGCAGCTGAACATGAGCCAATGTGTGTCCAGGTGGCCAAGAAGGCCAGTGGCATCCTGGCCTGTATCAGCATTAGCGTGGCCAGCAGAACCATGGCAGATTCCCCCTGTACTCAGCACTGGGGATGCCATGTCTCAAGTGCTGTGTCCAATTTTAAACCCCTCAGTGCAAGAAAGACATTGAGGTGCTGGAGCAAGTCCAGAGAAGGGCAATGGAGCTTCTGAAGGGTCAGGAACGTGAATCAGACATGGAGTGGCTGAGGGAGCTGGGGTAGTTTAGCCTGGAGAAAAGGCTCGGGGGAGACGCCCTGAAAGGAGGTTGTAGCAAGGAGAGTGTCTGTCTCTTTTCTCAGGTAACAGGGACAGAGTGAGAGGAAATGGTCTTGAGTTGCACCAGGGAAGGTTTAGATTGTGTATTAGGAAAAATTTGGGCACAGGCTGACTGGAGAGTGGTGGAGTCACCATCCTTGAGGGTGTTTAAAAGCCATGTAAATGTGGCATTTAGGGACATGGTTTAGTGTTAGACTTGGCCGTGCTAGGTTAGTGGTTATCCTTGATGATTTTAAGGGTCATCTTAAATAATTCTCTGCTTCTATATTCTGAATATAATGTTAATTTCCCTGTTAGAAATTGAGTCCTTTGGTGCCAGATTATTGTCTTGAAATGAGCAAATTCTGTAATTTGATGCTTTTCCTTTATTTTTTTCTTCCTGTTATTTGTGTGGATGTAGTTTTCAGCCTTGTGCATTAGCACCATAGATATAAAAAACTGTTAAAGCTAAGATATTTTAGGGCATGAATTAAAAAATCCATCAATTCTGCTGGTAGCTTTCAGGCATATGCTTATAACACAAGGCTTCTTGGTCTGTGAAATGCTTCTGTGTAATTAGAACAGGATATAAGTATCAGAAGGTCATACTGACTCGGGGCCTGTAGCAAATGTCTGAGGAAGATAAGAATTGGCAAGTAGTTTCTCTGTGGGCTCAGCCTTCAGCTTTTTTGACTGAGGGTATTCCCAAGTTATTTGTATGTTTTAGCTCTGGGTGAATCTTTTTTTCTAATTGGCACAATTCTAATTTTTAATATGAGAGAGCTTTAACATCCACAGTACCGTGAAAATTACTAAGGTTACACACACACACAACATACATATATACATATATGTAATTTGGACACCAGTCAATTTCTTGTGCAATGGATTCTTTTAGTTCACCATTTCTTATGCATCAATTAAATGTTGATTTTGTGATGTTTTTCATGCTCATGAATTGGTCCTCAGATTATAGTTTATTAGTAATTTAAAGAGCAATGCTTGATTTCTTTGCTTCTGTGGAGGACTTACCTCTTGTAAACAAAATGTCATTTTTGCTCAGCTTTTAATTTATTCATTGCACTACAGCCTGTGTTTCAGTTTTCAGCTCAATTAGGAGCTATGCAACATCTAAAGGACCAGCTAGAGCAAAGAACACGCATGATAGAGGCAAATATTCATCGGCAGCAGGAAGAGTTGCGTAAGATTCAAGAGCAGCTTCAAATTGTTCATGGTCAAGGACTCCAGGTGAGTTAGTGCATCACTTAACAGGTTTCATTTGTAGAGAATTTAGGTATCTGAAATGTGTCTTGGGTACCTAATTCCACAACATGATCCTGCATATTCCCTGTCAGCTGCCAGGTGGGCCTAATAGGTCTAAAATCCATAGTATCTGAAGCTGATGTTTTGCTTCTGAATGTATCTGGAAATGCCCCAGTGTTGAGCATGCTAAGCCTAGTTTATGACTTAACCTAATTGAATGTTAAAAGGATGGAGTGGTTATTAATTCTCACAAAGTTTTGCAGCCATTAGAATATTAATCCAAAATCTGCAAGACGAACATCTGTTTTTCTGTTTTAGCTCTGAGAATGCTAAATTCATGTTTCTTTGTTTCTTAAACTGTCCTATCAGGCTGAATGGCTCTACTTTGCATGATAAACTTGAAGGAGTTACTGGATTGTCTGCATTGTGACTAAAGAGTAGAAAAATACTTCTTGGAAGTATTGAGTATGTTGCTTAAGTTCTGTTGGAAGAGTAGGAGTTTCTGGCGTGTGCCATTTTCAGTGTTGTGTGATGTCTAGTGTAAACATGCCAGCAGTATAAGGCAGTTGCCTTATCTGTGTCTCAAAAGGAGAGATTCACAGCTTTCCTTCCCAAGCAGTGTGGAGGGACCTTGTTCAGAAATGCGAAAACTAGAGAAAATACTTCAGTGCTGCACATTTTGCCTTGTTGTAGGCTTGGGCCTAACTTTTTCTAGAGAACCTAATAATTTTGTGCTGAGTTCTGTTTATTACGTTGGAAAGTTCAATATAAACATTATGATTTCCTTATTGTCAGGGAAGATTACATTCTTGGTGCTATGCCTGACATCTACTAATTCAGAGATTTTCTTCATCTGATTTAGTGTTTCTGTGGAAGTCTTACAAATAGAAGTGTCATCTCAAATAAGCTTTGTCTTTAGATAGTTATAGACCTGCATTACTGGTTAGTCTCTAAATGGTGCTTTTTCTTTAAGAACAAATATTGAATGTTAATGTTTAGAAGTCTAGATATCAGGATTCTGATTCTTACCAGTTAGAGTTGAGCCTCTGAATACTGACCCTATAACTTGTGGCATTTTTTAAGATGTTCTTGCAGCAGTCAGCTTCTGGACTCAACTTTGGTTCTGTGCAGCTTCCTTCTGGAAATTCTTCAACTGTTCAGCAGCTTACGCCAATAAACATGCAAGGTCAAGTTGTTCAGACTAATCAGACTCAAAGTGGGATGAATACAGGCCACATAAGTACTCCACACATGATACAGCAGCAGCCTTTGCAGAGTACTGCAACACAGGTAAAATTCTATTGCTGATTTTGCTGGATAGAATATTTGCTGAAAACTTCAGCTGAAACACATCAGCTTCCCTGACACTGCCCTGTTATGAATGAGTGTTTGCGATTGCTTGAAAGATCATCGGCAAGGGTATCAGCAAAAGCCTTATTTAAGTGGCAGCACAACAAAGTTTGTTGGCAAGATTCACTCTACTACTTACAGAACAGTTAAGGCACAACAAGAGAAAAGCAAGCAACAACAAAACCAAGCAAAATCCAGGCAATCAAAACAGAAGTGAACTGAGAGCTATCGAGGGGAGTGTCTTTGTTTTGGTGCATGTGACAAAAGGACAGCGAGGGCTGAGATAAAAAGGAACATGGCCTAAAAGCTTGTTAGCACTCAACTTATACATTAAACTATATAATGTAACAAATAAACAGCTCTTAACCTATACCATAAACTTAACCTTAACAATTTAGCAGAGGAATAACACTCAACAGCATGTATCCCCACAGAAGCTGGTTCTTCATGCTGAACACTTCTGTGGGTTTGACCATTTTGTCATCCTTCTCTGTACCCTTTTCCACATTCCAGACGTTCTTTTTGAGATTTGTGAAGAGGCAGACTAGTGATGCATTTACCATCTCAGCAGTAGGCTAGTTCCAAACTTTCAAGTAAGAAATTCTTGACATTATGTACATGTTTTAGTCTTAAGTTGAGCACAGGGATACTAAAGGAGTAAAAAGATAATTCTGAACAAACAGTATGCAAGTAGCTGAAAAATTCAGGGAAAAAAATAACCTGAACAGGAAAAGAAGTTAATGTAAGAGACTCGGATGTCCAGCCTCCAGTCCCACCTCTAAATCCTCAGTCAATAGAAATACCTGTGTACTTTGAATTAAGAATTCATTTGAATAGAAAAGAAACACTGGTAGTTTTGAAGTGTGGGCAGTGAAAGTGAGGAGAACAGCTGGCTATCTTCAACTTACTATCTCAAATTTTCTTTTCAGCATAATCAACAAAATGTACTTAGTGGACATAATCAACAGTCTTCTCTTGCCAGTCAGTCACAGAACACAGTCTCGGCACCTTTGTACAACACTATGGTGATTTCTCAGCCAACAGCAGGAAGTGTGGTGCAGGTTCCCTCTAGCTTACCACAGAACAACAACCAGAATGCTGCTGCAGTAACCACTTTTACACAGGACAGACAAATCAGGTAAATCTTCAAGACCTATATTTAAAATGACTTTTTATAATGCTGATGCAGCTACACCATATCCAAAGGGAACTAAAGTAGCAAAAAGATCATGTGATTTGTGTTTCAACTGAATGGATACAACCCTTGAAACTAAACTGCCCAAAGTTACATGTTTGCGGGCTTCCCAAAGCCCGTGTTGTTATAGCACAAGATGACTTTGAGAAATCTGCCTGTCTCAAGTGTATGTGATGCTTCATATATATATTTTTTTTTCCTTAAGGGACTCCAAATGTCTTTTTCTATTAACAGATTTTCTCAAGGTCAGCAGCTTGTAACAAAACTTGTCACGGCCCCAGTAGCATGTGGAGCGGTAATGGTACCAAGTACTATGTTTATGGGACAGGTGGTGACAGCTTACCCCACTTTTGCTGCCCAGCAGCAGCAGACACAGACTTTGTCAATAACACAGCAACAGCAGCAGCAGCAGCAGCAGCAGCAAAGTCAGCAGCAGGACCATCAGCAGCAGCTCACCACAGTGCAACAGCCAGCTCAATCACAGCTGACCCAGCACCCCCAGCAGTTCCTACAGGTAATGAACGTAGAGCTGTCTACAAATTTTTCCAAGTCCTGGCAGTTTCAGCATTGCTAGGTTTTCCAGGGGTGCTTTACCTGAAAACAAAGCACTTAAAATAGTAACCTGTGAATAAGCCTGATGCATGAGGTAAGTTTATTCTGTACCTGTTCTCTAATTAAAGGAAAAGTGGTCTTTCCTGCAGTGTTACTGCATGCATTGTTCTGTCTTACATCTTTTTCCCTTTGAATTACTGCTCTTAATTGACTGTGGAATGAAAACCCAGATGTTCCCTTTAAAACAGTTTACATTTTCTTTCATTAACTTTACATGTTAATGCAGTAAGGTATGAGAGATGATGGTTTGTCTGGAAAGCAGCACACAACCCAAAGCAAGACATGTCCCAATAGGAGGCATTCATTTCAAGGCATGAAATTCTGTCCAGGCTACTGGGGAGGCTGAGCAGCAAGTAACTTTGTAAGCAGAGAGTAAGGAAGAACCTTGTTTTAGTGGAGAAAGAAAAAAAATGGGGTCAAAAGAGAAGGAAGACAATACCCAAGGAGTTTAGAAATAGGAAATCTCTAAAAGAAACAGAAGATAAAAGGAATTGATGGGGAAATCTGTTGCCACTTTTTGATTCCAATTAATTACTGGTACATGGGTCATCCAGCATCTGGAGTTGGTGAAGGAGATGTGGTAGTGCCTAGAATATTAGAGAGTCTGTTTAGTAGATTCGTAGTGTATGTGTGTCTGTTTCTAAATTTAAAAGTTTATACAATTTTGACTTAATTCTGGTGAAACAGATATGTGAAATATGAAGATCTCAAAAGGTCTGTTCCTACTCTAGAATTTCATTCTAGTCAAAAGTCTGGTATTTTTAATACAAACTATTAAAGTGCTAGAATTTGAAGTGAAACAAATATTCTAAAAAGGACAAAAGTGCTTTTTCCTGCTTCTGTTTACTGGGGCATCTAATAGTCTGATTCTGTAGGTGGAGCAGTTGATGTACTTTACTTTCTGCTGCAGAACATTTCAGGATTGAAACATCCTAGTGCATTTGTACCCATCCTTCATTGTTTTTCTTCAGTAACTTTTTTTCTTAGAACAAAAAAAAATTCTGTTAAAACTAAGTATCATTTCCAATAGTAAGTCTCCTTCAAAGGGGATGTTTGGGTCTGCAAATGCACCATTTTCTTTGACTGTGCCTTTTGTCTGTGGGGAATAAATGTGATCTGTGCCAAATCATGCTCTATTTTTTCATTTGACTGTAATGACAGCTACCTGCACTTACTCAAGTAGATTTCTTACACCCTGCTAGGCTTTAGTGGTTTGAAATAAAAGCAAATTGCCATGCATTCCTACCTATTACCACAGAAATTGCAAAGACCAATTACAGCTGCTTAAATGTATTAGTATGAACGAATCTTTGCATTGTTTGCTCAGCTTAACTGACCAAATCCGAAGTTTATTTTTATTGAACCCTTATGAAAAGTTAAAAAGCAGCTAGGCCTCTGTTTCTCAGTGCAGCAGGAAAAATATTTTTTTTTCTATTTTCGTGTTTTAGACATCCAGGTTACTTCATGGAAATCAGTCGGCTCAGCTTATTCTCTCTGCTGCTTTCCCACTACAACAAAGCACTTTCACTCAGTCCCACCACCAGCAGCATCAGTCTCAGCAGCAGCAGCAGCTGTCACGACACAGAACTGACAAGATGACTGATCCTTCCAAAGTTCAACCACAGTAGTGTGGGCGCTGTCTCTTTTTGAAGCAAACTGCCAGCAGGGGCTGCCCCACAAACAGTTGCACTGAAGCTACAGAGGTAACAGTACGAAGGCTTTCTAGCACCATGGTGTTGAGATCTGCTTCTAATTTCTGGAATTTGTTAAGAAAAGCCACAAGATGATGATGGGGACATGGCCAACTTTGAGAGTTGCCCCAGTTTCTGTGTTTTAAAGGATTTGCTGCCATGTTGTAATTTGTCCAGGTGAAATCTCCAAATGTGACTGAAATGAGAGTGATGCTGAAAATATTTGGTATTTTTATCAATCCTGTACATTTTTAAAGTATTAAAACGGACATGGAGCAATTGTTTTGAATTAGCAGGAAAAAATGCCAGAAATATAGTCCAAAAACCATCTAATTTTTTTTCAGATGATTACAGGACAGTAAATATTTTGAAAATGTTGTGTGAAATCCAGTTCTCTGTTGTACAGATGCTGTAAAATATTGTGTATATGTCTGCATAAAAGGAGAAAGAGCGAAATATTTTATATGATGCATGAAAATGTAATCTGTTATTTGTAGGTTTGAATATGTTTCCCTAAATTCTCACGCCATACTCAGACTAATGTTTTCCTCTGTTCAACCCTTTTGTTTACAACATGATGCATCATTATTTTCACCCTTAATGTGGGCACAAGTCTCTTGTTTGTGCTTTGTCTGTGATGTCAGGGTCTGTTCGGTGAGGTATAGTGTGTTGGTTAGTTGACTGCTTGAAGTTAAATTATTGATGAAGCTGTTTGAACTGGTGATCATGCATCAGGGTTCAGGACATTCAGATTCATAAATATCATTCATCATTTCATAATTAATTCATCATTTTATTTGAAAAATAGGAATTTGCACTGCTTTCTTGAGGATGGTTTGGAATTTTATTCCCCAAAGCTATCTTTTGATATAGTTCATAGTTGGAAATATTTATGTAAAAGGTTTAAAAAAAAATGACAGTAATTTTCAAGAATGTTTCAGTTATAGGAGTAATTTGCACAAAAATATATTTACATTTAATAACCTTTTGGGCACTTTTTAACCACTTTCTCTGTGGTGAGAATTGTAACTTGTTAAACCATGTTGGAATCTTTTTATTCTCCTTCAAAAATTAGTCTGAACTAATTCAGGGTCATTTTAACAACAACAACAAAACCCATAGTGCCTTGATTTTAATTCAGGTGATAATGTTGAACATCTTGAATTACAATGTCTTGAATCTGTAACCATTTTCAATTTTGAAGTCTTAGCACATTGTCAACCAAACTTGTGTATCTACTTCATAGATATTTCTGTATTGTGTTAATTTTAACAGTGGTCTGAGTTGAGACCATGAATATTTTTGACTGGTACTCCCCCTCAGACAGTATCCAGGAATACAGGAGTCTCAAAAATCTCAGATCTCTTTAGGAAAAAAAAAAAAAAGAAAAAGAAAAAAAAAAAGNAAAAAAAAAAAAAGCAAACCGTAAAAGACAGGACTCCTTTTGCAGAAGGAAGAATAATAAGCTGATTTTTAAAAAAAAACATTTTTTGAAGCATTTAAACTGTGTTTTGGGGGAGATCATGATTGCATTTAACACTACCAGGTATTGATTTAAGAGCTATCACTGAACTAAGACTTCAGAAGGCAACTTCACTTTATAAAGAAAATAAAAAGTTCCAACAGATATGTGCTATTTAAGTAAATGTTGGTAGGTTTTTATGGTACTAGTTTGTGGAAACCAGAACTTCAGAGGAAAACTTATAAATGCTGGTAGATCTGATAATTAATTAAAAACAAAAAACAGCAAAAGCAGTTAAAACTAGTGCTAGGGAGAGATAGCTGGATTAATCTTGAATACTAAGGAGGAGTTGAATGAATGTAACCAAATGGTGATGGTCTATTTTGTACTATGGAACAGTTTGATTGTATTACTGGATGAACCAAACCCGCAGGAGATAATGCCGGTTTAGCCAAGCCTTCGATGCCGTTGGTTATGTTTTGGGGCAAGCCTTTGCCTCTGCACGTGTCCCAGCATTAGACCTTTGTTATTCCCCAGTCATAAAGCAAATGTTTGGCACCAAAAAGCCAAGCAGCGAACAAGGAAGGAGAGTGTGAGAAACACAGTACCAAAGAGAATCAGATTGCTCTGTGCTCCAAGAAGCCTATTGCAACCTGGAGCAAAGAACAGATGCCAATACCAAACATAGCAAGAAACACTTTCCCTTCTTTAAAGGGATTTCTGGCATTCTTCAGACTGGGATAATTGTCAGAGACCTGTTTCTGTAAAAGTTCTATGTAAAGAAATCCTGCCTTGCTCTGCTATCCCTACCACTCCATTCCACCTGTTTCTATATGAAGCTGCATTGACTACAGGTCTGTGCTATCACTTCTTTGCCTAATGGAAAATAGGTTAGATATAAATTTCTTTAACCAATTACAGTAAAAATATAGCACTAATAAAGAAAACTGGGAGAGCTTTAATAGTGCTGTTAGAACTACTGAATAGTGGTAAAATAGGTGTATTAAACTATTATACTAAGAATTATAGAAATTAGAGATACCATCCAGACAGTTAATGATGCAGCTTTTTATATGAAGCTTCATTTCAACTTCCCATTCTCCTCTCCCCATATACTCTGGTGTGCTGCTATAGGTCTGTCAGTAAAAAGGCTAAACAAAGAAAAAGAAATTAGATGATGGGATAGCATGGCTGCTGAAAGAGAATATAGAAATGTATGCTTTGATCAAGAAGCTTTTTGTAGCCTCAGAGAGAGGTCATTCAATTACAGAACTACCAGCTAGTAGAGAAAGGATAGAAGATGGGGAAATTCTAAGGAACTGGAAAAATACAGCACACATTTGAAGAATTCCTGACCTGAATCAGGGAAACTTTACAAAGGCAAATGTATAGAACTTGGTCCAGATTGTGTGCAAGTATGGAGATGCTTTGTTCACAAGTAGTGACTAAAAAGTGTATGTTTAACAGGTCTGCAGCTTCCCCTGTTGCTGAATCAATTGCTGAACTGTCCTTGAGTTTTAGTGAGAAGAGGACCAGGCTGCTGCCTCTTTCTTAATCAGCCTTTTACTTCTGCCGGACTCATTTACTACAAACTTAATTGCGACATCCTGATAGATAGAATGACAGTGAATGCTGTGCTGCTGCAGATTCTGGAGCAGAAATGTTGCAGAACAACTCTGACAGAAGGGAAGGAGTCTGTTAAGGGGAGGATTGCATTTGTGAAGAAATGGGCTGGTGATACATAATGAGTGAAAAGGACGGCATTTGCACAGAGTTTAGGAGACAGACATTGTCTGCAATGGGTGAGGCTTTGAAGAAAAGTGTCTGGGATAACTTCAGAGAGAAAAAAGAATATAGCTATTTTTATATTATATTTAATATATATTATATTTGTATATAAATATGAAACGATTCTAGTAGGAGCTCTCCATATGCCTTCCACTTCATCTAGAAGGTTTACCTTCTACACTACGGTTCCAGTGTGTCACCACCTTCTGTGGGCATCTTGCCTACTGCCAAACACCAAAATTAGTAACCCCGCATCCTTACAAGGAATAGGTTTCATTTCAGCTTTATGTAAAAATGAATAAAGTAAAGATTTATCAGGCAGTTTTTTCACAGGAAAAAGAAATTATCTTAAGACTTAAATAGCACTTTCTCTTTTGGTTGTTTTTTTGGGTTTTTTTGGGGGGTTTTTTTGAGTAATAACAAGCACTTTACTGAAAAGACTATTTGAAAAACAGTTTATTTCTTTAGTCAGTGAAACTGTTAAAAAGGGGGGCACATCATGGAATAACACATAAAACTGTCAAGAGAGACATTTCTGGAAAATGTTTCTTTCTTATGGTGATCCTTTGAGGTTTAAAGTGCAGGATTAAAAAGGCTTCTAAAACCAGTTGCCTTTGTGTTTTATATGGCCAGGGGAAGAGATTAGTGATGATAGCTTCCTTGGAAGGAGGCTTTTTAAGTTGCACAGTTGCCTATGAGAGAGAATCATCTGGAGGCTCATTTGCCTGCTCAAAAATTCCAAGTGTCCCTTAGGATTATAAATTCTGTGAAAACGTTCTGAAGGTTTAAAGATGTGGCCTTTTTCAAATGTTAAAGTTGATTCAAGAATCATTTATATTTTCAGAGATTTAACCCCAGGTATTGTTATGAGTGTTTTAAATGTCAAGGCATCAGGAGATGTCAAACGTGTCAGATTCATAAGCTTCTCTATTTGAAATAACTATTAAAATTAGATGTACAGTCAGAGGGCTAGAAAATGGTTATTTTGATTAAAAGGGAAAAGAGACTAGTTTTAATAATTAACCTTTTATTTTTTTACTTATCCCTGGTGGAAAAAAATTGAAGAGAATGAAATGAATTTGGATTACAAAAGACATATTTAAACAAATCAGAGTAGATGAGACAACTGTGAGAGAACATTTGAAATTGTCTTGGTCGTCCATGAGACTGGGTAGTTGCTTTTTCACTACCATGATTTTTAACACTACATTCCTTGTCTTTTTCTTTTTTTTTTGTCTGTTTTAAACAGGTGATTTTAAACTCTGCGATACTTCATGCTATGCCATCTGCATGAATTTTGCCAGCATGATACGCTATATTCAAAGAAAGTGTACCTAAAATAAAAAGGAAGTGGGGGGGAACAAAACACTGTGTCTGAAAAAAAATATTTTATGGCCTAATAACAGAGACCCCAGCTGTATCTGAGAGATGCTGCATTAATAGACAATCAATCAATGGGTAATTATTTATGAAACACTTTTGGGAATGGTCTTAAAGATGTAACTGCTTTGAAAGCAGTTGGTGAGTTGTCTTTTTCTAACAAGAAAGGTAAAAAAAATATTTATTTTCAAATATATCAGATTGAATTTTGAGTTTTTAAGCAGTGTTGATTTCACAGTGTCTTGGGTTTCAGTTTTGTTTTGTATTTTTTTAACTGGCATTAGATTTATATACGTAAAAGAAAACAAACAAAAACCCTAGTGCCGTTCATATTGACGTCAGGAAATGTAGATACAGTTCCCTGGTGTTCATGTGACCATTACTAACTGTCAATTTTTTAACTGAATAAATGTAACTCGTTTAAAATTTTGTTTTCTGTAGCTTCTAAGGTTCTAGAAGTTTTTTTCTGAGTTGCTTGATGTCAGTTTTATCCAAGTTTCACAGTGAAGCGCTCTTACCCTTCCCACGACTGTACCAAAGGCACTCTCTCTCCCCCACCCACAGAACTGACTTGTGAGAAGTTGCTTGATGTCACTTTTATCTTCTCTCCCCTACCCAGACAAATGACTTGTGAGATTTCAGTAAAAATGCATACTGTATTTTTTCCTTGTCTTCTCTCTGTATCTCTTTATAAACTGATGCCCCACTCTAAAGGCTAGAGACCTCTGATTTGTGTATTTACATTACTGCCGTGGAATTTACTCACACAGCACTTGACTGAGTGTGCACAACTTCAAACTGCTCTTGTACCTTCATGTCTACAATCCCTGTTCTCGGCAAAAGATGGGGCAGCACTGCAGCGGGTTTGGATGGACAGAACCCTTCCCCCACTTTCTGTCACGGGCAAAACACCCCTCTCTTTAAACTGGTGCCACTCCCCTCCCTGGGTATTTCTTCTGGTGAAATGTCAAGGAATAGTATTTTTAAAGGAGTAGAGGTGGTCTGAAGTGTTGGCTGTGCCACTGAGTTAGGAAGCAGAGACTTGCATTTAGCTGCAAGCACAACTTGTTGAGAGCACGTAGCTCCTGCCTGGAAGAGCTGCGTGGTAATATGTAACCTGTCAGGGTGGTCTGACCCTCTTTTCACTGATCAAAGTGTAAACATTAATAATTCCAAATGAATTAATGTTCAGGGAAAGGAGGGTGGGAAGAAAATTGTGTAATTGAAACTGAATGCCTGAAGAAAACGATAAATATACTTAGCCATTTTTACAGTCTGCAGTACTATTTTTTTCTGTAATGTCACACTGGATGCCCAGAGGAGGATACTGATCTTTCACCTTTGAGAATTTAATACTTGTGCAAGTTGTATATTACTTCTATATGCCATGAGACCCCTGTGGCCCAGGAGTGAAACAAAATCAACTGTAGAATAGCTGTAGTTAAGAACTGTAACCATCCCTCCATGATAAGACTGAAAGCATTTAACAAGCAAGACTGTCAGTTTTCTTAGAATTGAACTTTGGAAATAGCAGTATATTTTTCCATAAACTTCTCATGAAGAAGAGTGGCAATTACAACTGCTGCCACACCTGAAGCAATTCTGTTGCATGGCATTTTGCTGTCATGCAAGCTTGAAAACAAAACCTGTGTTTATATGAGAGTGGAGCTGTTAAGTACTTGTAAAGATTAGCAATCCAAAGGTTAGTCGCACTTCTGACTCTCAGGCATTAGTGATATAAATTCCAGATTTCAGCTGTTTGAGGGTAACATAAAATTGCAAGAGCCTCACTAGCACTCTTTGTAGCACACAGTCTGTGTCACACAGTCACTGTTAGACCCTTTGACAAATGCATTCTCCCTGGGGAAATAAAGGGAAGTAATGCCAAAGAAAAGCACAGCTATCCTACATGCCTGTGTCAGTGGGAAGTGCTACGGAAATGGACCCGGCCTCTCCATTAGCAGAAGCCTGTAGCTGTAACTTGCCAAGAGTGCTGACTTCAGGGGCCATACAAGGCCATCTCTGGAAAAATGCCACGTCAGTACACCAAGTGCCATTACGTCATTATTTCCATGGCTCTGGAAATAAAGGATACTCAGATTATATTAGGATGGAACAGTCTGATCCTCTCAGTTCAAGATCTGATACTGTTTTTTAAATACACAGTATCTGGGACAAACATGGAAGTACACTGAGCTACCAACCTCTTTCTAGAAACAAAATCGCTCACGGGAATATGGTGGCAGGATTCCAGAGCCAGCCTGAGCTGGAGGGGTAGCTGAGGTGAGGGAGAGCCTGCATGGCAGCACGCTGCCTCTTGCAGTGCTCAGGGAATACAGCCCCTCTCTCACTTCCAGGTTTTCAGACTTGGTGTCTAACTCATAGATCTCAAAACAGCAAGCCCCGGCACCAGCCCAGCACACACACACCTGCTGGCACTACCCTAGGAAGATCAGGCTTGCTGGTGACCTGGTCCTGTACTTCAGCAGGTTTCCTTTGTCCTGGCAGGATGGAAGATTACATCAGTCTTGGCTCATTGTGCTTTGCCATACACAGAGTAATAACAGGCTTTACCCAAGCATTGGGAATAGGCACCTTTGAACATAACAATCACAAGCATTTCAGTTGATGGGAGAGTTTTCCATCCCAATAGAACTGACCACCATCTCCATTTTACTTTTATTGCCTGGAAGTGAGGAATTTCGGGCAGTGTGCATTTGCAAACCTCTGCTTTGCGCAAAATGTGCAGTCAGATCTGTAAATTCCTGCTTTAGATGGTGCTTTCGAGGTTCTTTTGGCAGCAGCTGAAATCAGGTGCATCTCACCCCAGCAGGGAGAGCTGCAGGAGGGATGGTAACTTGTGGTGGACAGTTGCCCGTTTCCCGTGTTGCAGACAATGGTCAGCATAGCCTTCCCTTCAACACCTGAGCTCTCACTGTATTTCACATTGTCCAGCTACAAAAGAACAAGGAAGCACACAGCATTGTGGCAATCAAGGCTTCAGTAAATTCCCATACACTCTATATTGCTTATTTCTCAAGTGTCCAGGTTATTTTAAGACAGAACAGCAGCACGCCCCTCTCCACTGGCACTTTGCTACAATGATAAGAAGTCTGATTAAAATCCCAGCCCCTGAACCAACCAACAGGTGAGAGCTGGCCAGGGTGCAAGTTCTTTGAGACACCGTGGAGGGACAAGGCCAAGTCTGTCTGCACAGCAGACACAGCACTCCTGAGAATATGTCACCGGATCCCTCCATCACCTTCAGTCTTTCCTTACGTCCCAACTCGAGTCTTTAAACTGAAAAACTCCAACAGGCACTTGACATTAGATCACTAAGTAGTAGCAACTACTAAAGCACCTTTCAAAGCTTTTAGTAAAAATTTCATGAGCTATCTAATTTCATGCTAGACTTTCAACAAGTCAATATTTGTGCTTAAAAAAAAAAGCTGCTTCAAAAGCACTATTCAAACTAACCTGTCTGGCTGGTCTTTGAGAGCAGCCAAATGCATTTGTACGACTGGGCAAAAGCAGTACTTGGCACCTGTGTAAGTTTGTAATTGTAAAATATAGATGTAAAATATATAAGTTGCAGAGAGTTGTTCTGCATCTTAATGCTCACCTCTACAAACAACCTCTTGAAGAACTTTATTCTTTCTGTTGATCCTATGATCCTAACTTTTCATATCAAAAATAGCACGAAGCAGCACACACAAACTTTGGGAAGTTTCTGCAATTAGAGCATGGAAAACTGGGTTGGCTTTTTGGATTTTGAGAAAAAATTTTCTGCGTCTTTTCCCAACTACGTTTCTACTCCTAAAAAGAGAAATCAGGTGGCACCACAGTTACCCTGCCTGGGATGGATCTGTATGAACATCCAGCAGCACCACTTCTGATTAACATGACCAGTTGGTTGTCCCATGAACAGTTACAAGTTTAGGCTCTTCCCTGCAGATCCCTGTTCCTGCCCTGTTTTAACATGACCTCTTCTACAAATGCACTTCCTACAGGAGCTGAAACTCATCATGGACAAGTGTGGGTTCTCAGACTGTGGGAAAGAAGAGGCTACAGGTTTTGGCTATAAAGTTTGGTATAGCACAACACAAAACCCCTTAAAACAACCCAAAAAAACCCCAAACCACACAGTTCCTTTGGGTCAAGACATGAACATGTAGACCTGGAGCCTGAAATGGCAGCCTGTGTTCATACCACTGTGCATCCCTGGCATTGCATGGCTATGGTCTTACAAGTTTGAGAAATGTGGCATCAGGAGGTTTTCTGGAAAGAGAAACCTAAGAGAAGGATTAGGGGCTGCTCTCTTTCTGATCTGCATACGGCATGGGGTCAAATCTGTAATGCTCCATAGTACTTAAGCTTCAAAAAAGGCAGATTCATAATATTAGAAACCATGTCTTCTATCCTCCAAGACCGCAACAAGGTAGAACTTAGTGGGTTATACAGGCTCAGAATCCAAATCACTGCTGGAGAGCGGAGATAAGCTTGTATTTCTGCAACCCATGTACCTTCAATGCTCAACGTTTTCAAAGGCTTTGTAACACTGGCATTTATCAGTGACCAAAATAAATTTAGCAAACTTTCTTCACCTAAAGTACATAACCACTAGGTAAACCTTTGTGGCAAGAATTATGGCAGCCATGAAAAACAAACTGAAAATATCACAAATGGAGACACTATGTTTTATTAATACTCTTCCAGATTACATTTCTATTCCTAAAAGGAAAAATCAGGAATACATCTAAACCTAAGAATTCCATTACTGCTCAGTCCTGGGAATAGAACATGGTTAAGTTGGACCACTTCATTACTTTCTGTATACCTTAATATTAAAAAAAGTAAAACAAAAAAAAAAAAAAAAAGGAAAAAAGTCAAATACCAGCTCCAGCCAGATTGCATATTGAACACAGTAGGTTGTTAATCACCCCACATCAGTCTCCTGATAAAAATCCCTGATTAAGAATTTTCCCTCTAAATTAAGTTTTTAACATTCTCTGTTGGTTGACTCAGCCACTGGGTGGCATAGGGACTGCTCCCAGGTTTCTTGTTGCTTAAGATTATCCAGCCTCAGGTGCACCATGGAACCACCATCTTTGGATGTGGGAGCCAGCAGTTTTCTCCTTAACACAGTCTACTTCAAAGGGCCTGAAGAATCAGCTCTTGAAAAAACAGGAAATGTGGTTGTGTGTATCAGAGGAAGAAAAGAGGAATTCTCAATACTTTGGAGAGTAGATCCTTGAACTCAGCTGAGCCAGGTCCAGCAAGTGAGAAAACCACTCAAATCCCACCATGGGAGCAGGCACCACAGCACAAACAAACCAGACAATAAGCAGATCTCCACTGCAGAAGCTGTCCAGAAATGCATCAGTCCCCATGAATCATCCGCTATAAAAAATTCAGTGTCTCATCTTCAGCACTTGTTTAACCAGTAATTCTGTACATTATATACAAAAATGCACAAAGATAACTGCTTGATGCTTCCAATCCTTGTTCTTTTACAGCAATGAAAAATTTTAAAAACCAGAGTCTGGACTTATAAATAGTGCAGAAAATGCAAATGCTAAGAAGACAATGCCTCCTATGATTGTCACTGAAAACAAAACACAAAACAAGAAAAAATTAGATACAAAAAGGAATTATCTTCTGTGACACATTACAGAATTTATTTTTTTTTAAATGTCTGATTCCCAAATAACCTTACTTAAAAATTCATGCTACAAGCAATGGATGTTGCTTCTAGCTCAGGACTGGGATGCCCATATGCCAACCCACTGTCTAACTGCACCTCCAAGAATATATTCTGGCTCACAGAAAGAAGCTTTGTTTTACTCACTACTTGAGCCAGTATAAAACTAGGCTAACACCTGCTGTTGAGTATTTGGCTGTATGGCAGAGAATAGAATAGAATATTCTCAGGCCAGAGCAAGCCATCAATTGGGACTGACATATAATTAGTGTTTTTTGCACATTTTAGGCAACTGTATTGAAAGAAAAAGTATCAAAAACATTAACTGCTTGCAATGGCCAGTTTGCTAGAGGCTGAGACAGAATTCTGGGAAAGCACCACTGTATATGTTCCCCAACTCTTTAAACAAACTAACGTGCTAGGAAGGATCTTTGGTTTAATATAAGGCTGCTTCCTGTGGATCAAGATCCACATTGTGCTTGCAGTATATGAAACCATTGTTAGATGAGCATTTTGTCACCAATTTCCTCAGCAAACAAACACAACTGAAAGTATGTTTCACTTTTAGCAGTGAAGTTTGTTTTTACCGCCTCTGCAACTACAGAACAAAAATTCTGAATGATCATATATAAGAAACAGCTTCACAGCTGCTTCACAAGATTATTCTTGGAAGAAGAAATCTCACCACATCATAGGATTAACAGTGGAAGCAAGCTGCAACCTAAGTGAAGGAAAAACAAACAACCCAATGTAACCTGACTGGTCCTGCCTGTTGCAGTTAGCAGGTATGATAAAAAAGCCATTAAAGTCACACAGAGTAGCTTTTATGGCTTTTAAATGGCTGGTGTAAGTCATTAGGATGTAGTTCTCTTGCTCATCTGACTAGATTCTGAATTGCAACAGAATTTCTATTATCTACTGTCAAACAATAAATACTGACCATTTAAAATAGTTTATTTCCTTACTCTGGTCTCCTAAAAGGAGTAGCTAATAGTGAAGCAAAATTAGGTGGGATCTAAGACAGACTCAAAAAAAACCATTCCCAAGTAATCCAAAACAAACCACCAGTTTTTATGGGTTTTCCAAAAGTTTTTAGCAACACTGTTCCCAAGCACGCAGCTCTTTACACCACAAACATTACCAGCATTACATTTTTTTGGTTGGAGTGAGTTTTCACTTACCAGTCCTAACAGAAATTTTTTGTGCTATCATTCTCCCTCCAATAACTGCTAAACCAGTGCATAAGCAATGTCCCACTGTTCCTCCTACTGCCACACCATAGGGGTCCTAAGGGGAAAGAAAAAGCACAAAGGGATAAATCAACACTGTTGAAAACCCACTAGTCCTACAACAACCTCAGAGCAGTGCTTTAATTCCCTGTTTGCAGACTGCCAAGCATGGAGGATACTGTCTGGTGATTCCTCTGCTCTGCTGTTCAGGACTGTCTTAAAGACTAGCAATAGTGAACATCATCTTGAGAAACAGACTGAAATCCAGTCTAAGATAGGAGCATACAGCATGTTTCAGCCAAGCAGTATCTTTAAATTTAAATAGATCCAGAAATTGCTGCTGTAGTTAAAGCAATAAGCAACCTCTAGAGGGAAGGTGGTAGCTGTTGACAAACACAATATGCATCAGCTGGAAGAGCACCAATCTATCTATAAAGAAAGAGAGATAAGTCCTTGAACTGCAAATGAAAGTTTTCAGCAGCTACAGTATTCCAAGTTCTTTACCCTGTTTCACCCACTTGTGCTCTACACTCTGCCCTGCTCTATCATTCAAAGAGGGAAGCGTGAAATATCTGAAGTCCAGAGGATAATAAATTATTTTTTAATTTATTGTCAACAACAGCTTTTCACATCACTGAATAACAAGCAGATCCTCAGTGTGTGAACAACTGCACTACATAAAGAGATTTTGCAGATCTCCTTAGAAATCACACAGCTAAGGACAGCGTGTGTCCCCTGCTCATCTCTATGTGACACCTCTAGTTCCAAGAGAAAAAAAAAAAAAAAAGGCTGCTGCCATCACCTGAGGAATGAATGAAATCTCAAAAGGTGAAGAGCAAAACTGTCTAAGATACTCTGTGGTTTGAAGACAACACTCACTGGCCCAAAAAAACCAAAACCACAAGCCAGCAAGAAAAGGTGGTGAGCACTAAGCAGCTGGCAGGCTGGAAAGCACCAAGAAGTGCAGGAAGAAGCAGGGCTGGGCCTGCAGAGCAAACAGGCCCCCAGGACAAGGACCCAGAGTCCCTGGATATCCCTACAGCCAGCAATTACCTATACAGCCCTCAGCAGCAGAAGGTGGATCTCATCCCCCCCATTCCATCATAATTATTCACTGATTTTGAAAGCCAGTATCAAGATACCTTCCATTCATATTTTGTTTGCTAGCACTCTTATGAACATTTTATATTCTACAGGTACAGCCCACAGGTTTTAACTACAATGCTCAGCACTTCACAAACCAGACTAAAGAGTCTGACAGACACTTCTCTAAGGAGACACTTAGGAAATGCAAACAGAAGTCAACAATCCCCCCATAAAAAGGTGGGCTTAAGCAACTTGCCTAGCAAATTGGGCAAAGGCTGTAGTGCTTCCTTTTTTTTCCCCAAGAACAATGAGATCATCCTCTCCTGCTGTTAGCTCTAAACATCTTCCCTGCACTGTAACACAGACAAGAAGTTCCTGCAGGTTACAGCCTCCTTCATTACACAGCCCTGATTTATCCCTAGGGAACATCTGAAAGTGCACCTGAAAGAAGCATGAGTCCTAGGGAAAAAAATGTAAATTATCTCAATGCATGAAAGAGCACAGGCAAGCTACTTATGTTTATTAAAAGCTTGGCTACAAGCATTCATTTTCCTTTAAGTATATTACAGTTACATAGACTCCAATCACCACAGTGCATATAATTTAATTTACAGCATTACTTAGCACCCAGCAGTTTATGGTTTATTGTCCTTCTATACACATTAACTCATATTTTAACAAGAGGTACCTTAGAATGTATCTTTCTAACAGTTTAAAGCTTGATGGAATGGAAGTATCTTTTAATGTTACCCTGTTAAAACTGAACTACCACAAAGAGCAAAGAAATATCTCTTCTGTAACATCTCTCAACACTGTAACAAAACCCAATTGAGTTCAGCTGCATGAAGCCGCTATTTCCAGAAATGCCAGTTCCAATCATGTAGCAGTAGTTTTAATACTACACAGAGTTTCAGTGCATTTACTGTCAGGTCTTGACACAAACTACGTAAGGCACATCAAGGCAGCAAGTGTGAATCTGATACCTCCTGTAAGAGTATTTTGTCTCTCACCTCTCTATGGGCAACCCAAAGAAGGCAAAGGAACAGCAGGGATTCTGCAACACTCACCTCTCTGGCAGCCAAGACTATGGTTGTTAACTGGGAACGATCACCCCATTCTGCTAAAAATGTTAACGTGAAAGCTTGAACAAAGATTGGTGAAATAAAGTGTAGCCACTTCTTCTGAGGTATAGTGGTGCCTGGCCCAGATTCCACATCTCCTGGCCCATTTAACAGTTTAGTTCTCTGAAGCTGTGGAGGTCAAGGGAAAAAACACAAGGAATAACCATAAAATTAAAAATGTCATCTAAACAATCCAAATGAAACACTTAACAATAAAGCTGGACATTCAGATTCTAGAATGTTGTTAGCCACTGCCTGTTGCATTATCAACATATTTATACAGTTGCCATTACAAAAATATAGTTAAGTATATACACACACGTATATATATAGTTGTAATCAGCTCTAACCTCTGGTTATTGTCCATCTGGTACTGCTTATAAATAAAGCGTCTGACCACAGAAAGAAAGGAGAGCCAAGAATAAACTATTGGTGTCCTCTTGGCAAGTAATGCATTAAAAACACATCAAAAACACCCATGCTAAGCAGAAGGTCCCTTCTCTCCTAAGCCAGGCTTGCCACAGGACTGGAATCACCTGCTGAAAGAACCTCCAGGGGCTACTTCCATCGCATCTACCACACATTTTCTGTGGCAGTTTCTCAGCCACAGACGCAGCCAATCACCCCAAATATGACTGACAGTGCTGCTCTGCAGCTTCACAGCTGTAATTCTAACAGCAATTTTATTACTTACTTCCTCATCTTTTTTTTTAATTTCTGCTTGAACTTCCTCCAGCTCTTCCTGACCCTCATCTGGACTCATTTTCAAGCCTTCCCGAAGCATTCGGATGCCAAAGATTGCAAACAGTGCTGTCGACACATAGTATGTGTACACACGAGGAATAACCGTGGTGGCATAGCCAAACAAAACTGAAAAGAAAACAAATGTGTCATTTAAAAAAATAAGTATGAGGATCATAATTGTTTTTCCCACATCTAAGAAATGCTTGCTAGCAAAGTCTGCAATCCAAATATCCGCTCATAAATAAACATTGCATCTTTTGTTAGTTTTGTATAATTTTCTAAGTTTTTGGAAGGTAACACCCTAGAAACTCCAACCATTACTGGTCATGCCAGAGACTGAAGTCCGCTACAACGCAGACAATGCACTCCAGCCAAAGTCGAGGTGCTGCTGTTCCTGAAAGACAGTCCAAACAAAATTATCTTTCCTATCAAGGTCTATGCAAGTCTGGCCTTTTTCCATGAAACTACCATCTGTAATCATGTTGGATTAGTCACAGTGTACCTCAGTTAATTCCATTTATATATTGGATAGTATCTCTTTTCAATAATTTCATTTATCAGATAAAGTCAGAGTAAGATTTTCAACGAGGTAAATCCAGCCGGCATATCTACAAATCATCCAGCTGGATGAATCCATGCCTGTCTTCCTTTTGCCAAGTGCATTCCCTTGTGCCTCATACTCCCCACATACACACAATGTGACCAACTTTGACCTTTTTTTATTTCAGAGACAGATCCCACTTACAGACTGAAAAGCAACCTTCACAGCATGTCTTTTAGAGGTACTGAGGGTGATCAAACTGAGCCAAAACTAGTTCTTAAATAAGAAGTATGTAACCAGGACAAAGTACTTAGCTTTCACAGAGGAAGACCACTTAGCATTTTTTAACAGAAAAAGGCCTATATAAATGGGAAGAAATAAAAAGTCCATATCTTATATTCAAAGTTGCTTGGACCATGCACTCACAAGTGTTTCTGCTACTCTATTCCACAATCAATTAGCTAAAAGGAAGCATATTACCAGGGGCACTTTTCTGTACAGACCTTTTTAGCTGAAAAATGCACTCAGAATTCACTACATGATCTAGAAATATTTCTGCACTGCCACTACCAGAAGCAAGAATGAGACCAGAATTAATCAGCTTTATTACTCATAAAAACAGCACATACATACACAAATAGCAGTGCTATTTGCAATGCTAAATAAACCAAGAGTTAAACTAAGGATCTTTAAAGACTGAAAACAGTCAGATAAAACAGTGCAAGAAAGCTAGACAAAAAAAGCTAGCTTTTCCTTAGCATTTCTTACATATATAAGCATAGGCACAGTGAAATAATCAGAACTGTAAGACAGCTTATTTTGTCAAGTAAGACAGCTTGAAAAAATATCCCAAGTACATTACTTAGAACTAATGAGTTTAAGTGAGCATGTCTTCATGAAATCAAGGTGGGCAAACCCCCCAGGAAATTCCAAAGTCAGCTTGTATAAAACAAGGGCAAGAGATAAGAGAAGGAAATGGTATGGAGGAGAAAGAACCCAACAACAAAACAAGTTCCTTTCTGAAAAGGAAGAAATAATTGGGAACTTCTAAACTGGAGTATAAAAGCAGAAAATGAAGCTTTTATGAGAAAGCATTAAAAAAGACATGAAGAAAGAAGTTGTATAGAAAAAAAAAGTCATAATGAGAAGTAGAAGTTACCCACAATGCAAGTGAAAACTGCAATAATCGCAGCAGTGTACACAGCAACAGCTACACACCCAAAAACCATTCACAGAAACACTTGCCAAGCAGCCTGCACCAGTGAACTGGCTGTCTCCAGCGTGTATGAACCAATCTTTGCTATTTCAAGTACTTCTGAAATGGGCATGGTTAGAAATGAGCACACAGACAAACTCAGTGCTGCATCGGAGGTACCTGAAGGCTGCTCCATTTCACAATCACAGCCAGGTTAAGTGACCACGGCCACAGGTTCTTCAAGTGCTACCTGATACCTCACTTCCTGCTCCCTCCCCTCCATCTTCCACTTACACAGTTCCCAGCACAAATCCAAACAGCTACGTGTGCAGGAGTACAAGTAAGATGAGGAAAATGTGTCATCATATAAAGAATCTTTTGCCTTAGGAGGAAAAACAGAAGCCACTCCCACATTCCCTTTGGGCACACTAATTTAATAGGAGAAAAAAAAAAAGTAAATTGGCCCAAAAATCAAAGGAAGTGCTTAGGCTCTTCATCTCATTCCCCTTCCTTAAACTCCAGTTAAAGTCTAGGGAATGCAAAGACTTCATTAGAGGAAAGAGCCTAAATACTTAATTTGAGGTGCCATGCAGGAAAAGCCTCACACTCTCCTCAAAACAGAAAACTGCATATATCTACTACCTGCATTCCAATTAAGGTTTTTTGATAAATACACACCCATCACTACTTAAGAAATACAACAAAAGGGAAAAAAGCAGAGTGCAAACCTGACAAACACGTCATCAGTCCCAGGGCAAGCATAGCCCCAGCCAGCACAGTCAGGCGGTTGTAGCGCATGGCCATGATGGCCGCGATGAAGAAGGTCTTGTCCCCCAGCTCTGACACGATGATGACAGATATAGCAGCCACAAAAGCATGAATAAAGCCCAGGTTAGTCTTGTCAGGTGACTCTTCACTGACAATGTGGACTGGAGCAACTAGTGAGGAGCCTTTCTGTAAGAAGGGGGGAGAGAAAAAGACAAAACAAATCCTAAACACTAGTGAATTACGCTTGAATGCATAGTACACAGAAATACAAAGCCTTGTATTTCTCCTGTCATACATCCTGTGTAGAGTGACATTTTAAGCAGATACACCTCTCATACTCATTAACGATTATCAATTAGTTCCTGGCTGCCACCCACCTCAAACTGTCAGTTAGGCACTTGGCAAGAGCATCAGATCTTGCTGATTAGTAAAACATTACATCGCCTTGCACGCTATTACCAGAACAGGAGAACCCATTGCAAAAAACCATGGTCAGCTCAGGTCTAATACCGCTGTCTTTAAAACCCCTACCTATTTTATGACCTCAACCTTGAACAGTTTTCTGATATAAATAAGTGCTTCAAAATAAATCTGGGTGACTATGATACTCCTAGGGAAAAAAAAAAAAAAAAGAAGCCCATTCAAAAATGGTCAGGATCATTTTCTTCCCTTGCAAAATCTTTGCATCTCAGACGCATTAAAATTTTACAGATTCATAGAATGGGTTGGGTCGGACAGGACCTTAGCAATCATCTAGTTTTAAGACCCTGCAACGAGCAGGAACATTCTTCACTAGACCAGATTGCTCAGAGCTCCATCCAACCTAGCCTTGAACACTTCCAGGGATAGGGCACCCACAATTTCTCTGGGCAACCAGTGCCCACCCCCTCTTACATGGAAGAATTTCTTCCTAATATCTAGCCTACATTTCTCCTCTTTCCGCTTGAGCCCAAGCCAAATTTTGTGCCAGTTTTCATCAGCCTCTTCTGCACTTGCTCTATGTTGCAACTAACCTTAAGACTCTGCAGTGGTGAAACCAGACCAGCACACTGCAGATCCCACTCACTCACCTAAGTGTTTACTTCTACACACAGCGAGGTATCTTTGAGCAAAAGCAAGGCTAAGATCTCTACGCCGATGTTCGGGGATGGCTGGGAAAGCTTGTTCCAGCACAGCCACCAGCAGAGACAGCTCACAGCGTGTTTTGACATGATGGCTTCCCAGCATTCCACTTCCAGCAGTGTTCCAGCTTTCCTGGGGTTGATATTTAGCTCTCACGCTCTGTGTGACACGCTGTGACTTCCCAGAGCTCCTTCACCTCACGCAATGTTATCTGGTTTGGGTATGTGACACCTGGCGTGCTCGATGTGCTACACCAAGCCACATATCATCAGGGGAACTAGGACCCCCTCACCGAGAGCACTGCTCGGTGAGTTTCAACGCAAAGGAATTGACATTAATTGTTGCGAGAAAAATTCCTGGCACCTTTGGGGAAGGAACAAAGCCTGCTTTCAGCTCCTTCTGCGGGGGGAAAGAGAGCACTGACCCCTTTCTCGTGTCGGACATAGATGTCCCTCTTTTAGCAGAAAAAACGGAGGATGCGGCGGCCCTGCAGCCCTCCTTTTTTTCAGCTAAAAGCGGGGAATTTCGGAGCCCGATGGCCTCCGGAAGGCATAGCGTGGCGCTGCCGGGGGGGGGCACGGCGCGGGCAGCCGGCGCGGCCCGTCCCCGCCTCACCTCAGCCCGCGGCTCCGCTCCCTGCGCCACCGCCGGCGGTGGCGGCGGCTCCTTCTTCCGGCCGGGCTCTTCCTCGGGAGCGGCGCGGAGCCGCGCCGGGGCCGCCAGCAGCAGCGCGGCCGCCAGCAGCAGCGCGGCGGCCCGCGGGAGCAGCGGCGGAGACCCCATGGCGGCCGAGCGCGGAGCTGGGGGGCGGCGCGAGCCCCGCTTCAGGGCGCCGCGTC
>PYHW01010620.1:689045-703882 GCA_013186435.1 Turdus rufiventris | reverse complement strand
CCTGCCGCGCACGCCCCGCCCCGCGCCTCGCGCTGCCGCGGTACCGGGCGGGCCCGCACCGCCCGCGGCCTGGGTTCTGAGGGGCCGAGCAGAGCTGCTGCGCGCCGTGACAGCGGAGCGTCCGAGCGCCGCCCTTCCCCGTTCGGAGTTGCTGGCGGGCAGCGGAAGGGACGGGGAGCGGCTGCGTAGGGCGGCAAAAAAAATGCGCGTCGGAACGGCCCGGACACGTCTCGGTTTCGTTGCACCGAGCGCACAGCAGCGCTTCGTGTATGCGTGAGCCCAGCAGCGCCGTGAGCCCCGGGCACGGGATGAGAATGGGCCGGGCTGGGAGCGGCCGCAGCGCTCATCCCGTGCAACCCCCGCTCCATCGCAGGGCACACGGCACAGGGCTGCGTCCGGCAGGGGCTGGGCATCGCCGCTCAGGCACACTCCGCAGCCTGTCCGGACTGTGTTCAGTGCTCAGGCACACTCCGCAGCCTGTCCGGACTGTGTTCAATGCTCAGGCACACTCCGCAGCCTGTCCGGACTGTGTTCAGTGCTCAGGCACCTGCACGGTAAAGAAGCTCTTCTCTTACTAACGTGGAACTTGCTGTGTATCGGTTTCTGCCCATTGCCTCTAGTCCCGTTGGTTGACAGCACCAAGGAGAGCCTGAATCCATCCTCTTGGCACCACCCCCTTCAGATACTTGTAGACATTGAGGAGTTCCCCTCTCAGTCTCTTCTTGACGCTGAACAGGCCCAGCTTCCTCCCCCCGCCCTGGTGTAAGAGATCCAATCCCATAGTCATCTCTGTTGCCCTTGCTGGACCTGCTCCAGGAGCTCCAGGTCTCTCCTCTACTGAGGAGCCCAGAACTTGATACAGCACTCCAGATGAAGCTCTCCCTGGGGACCCCAGGATAGCTGTGTGCCAGGATGCTCTCCACAGAGCAAGGACAGGAATGTGCTTCCTGAGGAGCAATTTAGGAAACAGGACAAGAACACCATTTAAACATAAGACATTTGGACACAGGCTCAAGGAGCCTCTCCAGAACCACTTAAAAAAGTTAGACAGATAGATGCAGTTCCAAGACATGGCTGCTGCTGTTCGTGGTGAACTGAAACTGAAGGCTGATGGAGAGAGGGATGCGATAGCCAAGACAGGCACAACATTTTGTATAAAGTGATTGCTCATGTTTTCAAATACTTAAGCTCAATCTTGAAAAACCATACCAAAAGGAAACAGAGCGCAACACACTTTTAATTAGGCAATTAATAAGATACTAATTATACAGTATATAAAAATACTTCTTATATACAAAATAATGCATGCATGTAAGTAGACAACATGCTGAAACTCCAGCACTCATGTAACTTCATCACACTGTGGTAACAGACTGATAGCACTGTAGATTTAATTAGCATATGCAGTTTGATAACCAAGATGCCTTGGCAAGAGCAAACAGAGCTTTGAAGATTACAAGAAGACTGGATCAAGACTGGCTGACAGGAAAGAAGATTTAAGTAGAAATGTAAAGCTTGTCTGTGTGATGTTTAACTCAATGAATGTAGTAAAAAAATTACCAGCCCTACTGAAAATGGTATATCAGTATATGTAGCTCACAGTAAAATTCAGATTCTGATCACAAATCAGTAGTCCCTGTCCCTCTCTCAATCGTTGATATCAGACAAGCTGATCATTTACACCAGTACCACGAGAAGGACCAAAACATTCAATAGTTAAGTGCAAAAACAGTGCCTGAGCTGAGTAACATCATCTTTTCCCAAGTAAAGAATTTCTTTGCAATGTTTGTCAGGTACTGTTTTCTGTGTGTGCTCTGCCTTGGCAGTTCATTATACCTGTTTGAAAACAGTGTAGCTGTGGTCATGGTCATCCTGCACAGCTGTCCCCTCTAACATAAGAGGGACTCCAATAACCCACTACAAAGACAACAGAACCACAACAAAGAACATTAATTTCCTGCAAATTCTCTTCTACTGTCTTTAGTCAGAGAACCTTCCACTGTTTTCTCAGTTTAGGGATAAAGCAGTCTTCATCAATGAACAAAACCACTTTGGTGCAGAATGGATAATGCAGCGAATGGGTCTGTTTATCTCCACTGCTGAGCATGAGTCACTCCTCCACCGCAGCTTTCTCCATCACTTTTTGCGCTTACAGTTGCAAAGCAGTGGCTGGTTTTCATTGTCACCAGGGAAGCACAGAAAGATACACAATTTGCCTCTCCCTGAAGTGATTCAAAGAAAAGAGACTTGGAAAGAAATATGCTTAAATATTAGTCAAGACAAGAAATTCAATAGTTCAGATTATTCCCTCCTTTTAATAGTTTTCACATATATGAATTTGGACTTGCTGCACATGTTTTATGCATAAAATATGATTATAAAAGAGAAAAGACACAATTAGCATCTATCCACTTTGAATTAAGGTCTTCAGTAAACCTTTTTTAGCTTGCATGATATGCAGAGACCTCACATTTCCTCACAATTTCCTCACATTGATGAGATTATTATTAAAATTATGAGGTTTTGAGTTAGAGAAAATGTGCAACTTTACCTTGGTTTTAATAAACCATTAATATCTTAGATTCCCAGTTTGAATGAAGATACTTCAGAAAAACTTCTCTAAAAAACAAGTGGTATAAATGCTTTTCGATGCTTTGGGTAGGAGCTGAAGTTTTTCCGATAAAACTCATGACACAAAAAAGCAGCCAGTGCCTGGTTAGAAAGAACATACATCACTACACACCACCACGTGGCATTGTGAATTCCAAGTGTGATGGCCATAGAAACATATATCAGGAGCTCTGCAAAATAATGAGGGCAAGAAACGCTCTCAAACCAGTCTCCAAAAGGTACACTGTAGCTCAGACTTACAACCTTTCCTGCAAGCAAACAGAAAGAAATTAATTGGGAAGATGCATTAAAACAAACTCTTCTCCTCACAATTACAGAACAATATGCCTATTAATCATCATCATCTGCCTCCATCTGATCTGGCAGCTTTGCACTTAATGAAACAAGATGCCACCTCTGGCTGTGCAAACAGAGCACAGAAATCATGTCTATGCTTAAGATGTTAGAAGACAGAGCTTCATTTTAAATCGGACAGAACTATGTATACAGACATACCACACCCTCTCCCCCCAGTTCAGCCATCCAAACAGCCTTGTTTAATCAACACACTATAGGAACTGAGAAACACTCATGTTTCAGATATTAGAAGCCATAGAAGCCTATTGAAACAATAACAACAAAAAAAATCTAAGTAAACAATTGACAGAAATGAAGTATCTTACCTGAACTGCTTTTTCTAAGATTAGCTAGAATTGCAAGGCATCTGTGTTGGTGAAGAGAGGCCCAAATGTACATCATAACTCCTATAATGTGATACCAGCAGATCTGCACAGAAAGCTTTTTTCCTGAATGAAACATGTTTTATTAATATACGGCCAGGAAGTAACTTCCCAAGCATTATCCCAAAACACTACAGACATTTTTTTCAAATGTCACTGTCTTACAAAATTCTAGTAGTGAGCCTCTAATTCCTTGAAAGATGTTTTTAAATTGCTGTATCATTGAAGTGCCCAGCTAGCAGCTCATTTCCCTTGACTGCTCTATGCTAATATACCTAATTAATCCAGCAGCTTGAAATACAGTGTGATGTACAACAATACATAATTAGTAGTCCAAGACCTCAATATTCAACAGTGTTTGTAACTATTATTATCCTAGTTAAACGTGCTGTCACAGCTCAGGTCAACATGCAAGCACACAGTTGCCTTCCCCACAGTGATACACATATATGCACACACCTGCATCCCATCCCTTACCCAACATGCTTCAAAGTGCTTAAAAACTTCACCAAACTTGGTCATGACTGCCTCACAAAAATTAATCACTGGAGGAGTGCTACAGCCAGCTGATGGTTCATCTATGGAGGGGATTTAGCAGCTCAGTGGTGAGACTGAATGGAATGTTTTGGCACAAACAAGTCATATAATACAAATTTATCATGTATTAGTGGAAACATTACAATACCAAGGGAAAGGAGACACTGCCTGAGTCAAGGCAGAGCAGTGGAAAGTCCTCCATGGAAAAAAAAAAGGAGGTGGCCAAGACAGCCTTGCAGACTCAGCTTGCAGGAAAGCTTACAACAAAAACAAAATCCTCTTCAGTTTGAGAACTGAAGTTGTGTAGTGCCATTTGAGAACTGGTACCTATTACTGTCCTTCACAAAGCATATGATCTATCCTTTCAGCAAATAACCATGATGGTTGACATGAAAGTGTATCCCTGTCTGTGTCCGCATATAATGCTGGCTGATTGTATGTTATATTGAAATGTAATTACTTTGAACTAAATCAGAAAGTATTTTTATGCTTCATCAGTTAACACACTTCTCAAACAAGCAGCCCTCTACGAAACCATTTGCCGCAATGGAAACAAATGAGAGCAAAATTCCATCTTTGACTATAACTAAGCAGGCACTTACCATTCCTGCCATTAGTAGGCACTTGACACAGCACAGTTGAGCCAACAGCAATGTAGTAACCAAGTCCAAAGCAATACTGCACGATATGCATGACACCATTGGAAAACACGCTGGTCCAGAGGCATTCCGCAAGTCTTCGACAGCTATGCAGCCAAAGGAGCAAGAGAACCAAGAGCGCAGAGAAGTGCTCACTATCTGCTTACAGAGAAAAACCAGCAACTTTGAAACAGACAGGAACAATTTAACCCTGACAGTGCTTCAAAAAGACTGTTGTTCCCTCTTCCCACAACAGAATTTCACCCTCATTTTAAATTAAGTGGGAAAAATATTTGTATATTGCTGACCAGAGCAAGATTTCTTCCAGAAGGTGCTAACCTCCTTTCTGTTGAAAGGACTGCTGAAAGCCCTCATAGCCATAAAGTAGAAGTATTCTGTCTTCAATAATGACAAAGGTACTTGGTGTACCAGGAAAGTACAGTAATTTCATGATTATAAGCCGAACTATTTTGACTAAAATTTTGCTCCCAACCCGGAAATGCGGCTTACACTCAGGAGCGGCCAATATATGAGAAGAATTCTGAAATTTCCAAACCCAGAAGTGGAAGCCGAGGTGACGAGCCGAGGACCTGCCAGTAAAACCTGGGATTGCGCGATTGTTACAAATTGGTTACTCTGTTGCACAGTGGGTGGAGGCGGGCTGCCGGTGGGCAGAGTCGGGGGTCTCCCTCCTGCTGGCCCGCAGCCTGCGGGGGAGGCAGGGACTCTGTGCTTCCCTCCCCCTCCCGCCGTGGGTGCGAGCGGGCTCCGTGCCTCCCTCCCGCTTCCCCCGTGGGTGAAGGCAGGCTCCGTGCCTCTCTCCCCCTCCCGCCGCGGGTGGAGGCAGGCTCCATGCCTCCCACTCCCGCCGGCACCGTGGGGCAGCGCCGGGCCAGGGCAAGCAATCCAGCAATTCCATTACAAATTCGTTAGTTTGTTGCACACGGGTCCTCCCTGTGAACGAAAATGCGGTTTATATTCCGGTGCGGCTTATACCTGGACAAAGACCTAAATACTGCCAACACTCGGACATGCGGCTTATAATCAGGTGCGGCTTGTAATCGTGAAATTACTGTAATTTGGAACGCAGTTGAAAAGCAACCAATGAAGTAGCACTTGGATGCAAATTCAGCACAGTGTTGGTAATACAGTTTTAAAATATTTATATGGCTACATTATAATATCTGGAATACTTGCCTGTGTTCTTGCTCTGAGAGCCTCTGCCAAGAGCATGGTGCATGTGCTGAATCCATGATGGGAGTGACTCTCCAAGGAACTCAGCTCGGAAAAGACAGATCAGCAGAAAACCATTCCAGAGCACAGAAACCACATAAAAGTGAGTAAACCACCTGTGGGAACAAAAAAAAGGTTTTCATTAATGTTCTCATCATTCCTTGGAAATGTAGCTGCAGGACATGCTTGTCTGATGGTAAGTACATTCCATTTTGGTCCCCGTATCAAATGTCCAAGTAGAGAACTCAGGACTTCAGTGTTAAGGAATAACCTTAACACATTTTACCCCAGTGAAATGCTGCCTGCAATAACCTCTAACTTAGCTTACCTTACTAACCATAGCTGTACTAAAGAGGAGACAGTGTAATCCACACATTGCAAAAGTATTCCTCAAAACTTACAAATAATCGTGATGTATGTAACATTTTTTTATAACTTACAGCCCTCAAAGCACATCCAAATTGGTTTTCTGATTATTTCCAAGAGGCTGCACTTCACAGCATTTCCTCTTTTCTCAGTTCCACTAGGTACATTACATGACATGTAGAAGTTCATCAATGGAACCCAGAAGTAATTACCCTGCTCTACATTAAAATATCTTGTCCTTCTGCAAATTCAAGGTCTGCAACAATCATACAGAAAAAAAGCAGTGACCATCAACACTGCTGGGTGATTACAAGGGAAGACCACACATTTGTTTTTTTAAGAAAACGAAGAATCTCCCAGTCCCATAATGCACAAATAAAAGCATATTATGCATTACCAAAATACAAGTCAAGGCAGGTAGCTGGGCTGAGTTAAACAGCCTACAGCTGTTTACAGTATCCAGCACAAACTAGATGATCCGGTATTTCCTTTCGTTTTTAAAATTAAAAGTCCTTCTGGCAGTGAAGAAAAATCAGGACTTCTGGAAACATCTGCAAAGAGATCAAGTATGTCCCATGGGAAGAAGCTGATGGCCTTGACAAGGTAACTATAAGTACAAAACTAGGATATAACTGTATAGTCAAGGGAAGACCATATTTCTGTTAAACATGCAAACTGTTCTCTTGGGGCAGTGAAGGGGTACAACACCCTTGCTTAGTGAAACCAATGGAAGTGACCCCTCCCAAAGCAGCTCATGTATCTCTCAAGAGTCCAAAAGAGATCAAGTCAGAATCACAGCAGGAGTGAGCATCCCTTCGAGCACCTTGCCCATTAGCAGCTCTTTCCCTATAGATTATGACTTCTTCTCAGTTCCTTCTCCTACCAAGCAGAAACTGCAACATTCCATCTGCTGACTCAAAACAGCAGAACTAAAATTTAACCCCTCTCCCTCACCTTCTGTTGTTAAGACAAACAGAATTTGTATGTTGGTAAAAACCTCACCATTACCTCCAAGTTTCAAGCTCTTTTCCTGCAGTCCTGCTACTCAGTTGACTCCTACCTTGTCACTTGCCAGGGAACTTTCTCCGCACACTGATTTTTGCTACCAGCACACAAACAAGCCCTGGCAACTTAAAGCTTCGAGCTTTCAGTCATCCCAATTACAGTGGAGATCTATCTGACCTACAGATCAAACCAGCAGTGCAGTAAGTGCACATGCCATCCCTCCTCTACAAGAGGAATTTTCACTATTTGCCAAACTAACCTGAAATGCAACACAACATTTTGCAAGACAGAATAGCAAAGTTAAAAACATGCCCAGGCTAGTGAAAACACAATGCTTGTTTGGAAACACACAGATTAAAAGAATAGAAAACATGTATATGTTGAGACTTTGAGACCAATTCCCTGAAAAAGTACATTCTTCAGACACCAATCTCCCTAAGAAGGGGTGTTGGAGAAAGGTCAACTCAGACAAGAACTGCAGTATACAGTGACTAAGACAGAGCCTTTATGAATTCTTATTTTCACTCAGGGTACTGCACATTTTAAACACACCCCTGGGTATTTTCTGTATCAAGGCTGATATCCAAGATACTACATTACAACTTTTGCATTAATAACATGCTGTGTCACATAACAATTTTTAAACATTTGGTTTAAAAGCTTTTTAAACATTTAAAAATGTGTCAGAGATTGTTACAATAGGGGAGATCAGATCTTCAGGCCTCCCAGTCATGTCCTGCCAGCTTTGCAAGATCCTGTCCGGCCTATGTTCAAGTCAAAGACTAGTTTCTGGTCATGAATCTCAGCTGGTTAAAAAATAAGAAATCTCATAATATACAAAACCAGAAACATATAAAAAGCTGTAAATGGGGGGTGTGGGGGGGGACACACCGGCCTCCTTTCTTGATTTCACTTAACATCTATTTAATTTCATTATTTCCTTTCATTAAACTTCTAAACATATACATATATTTAATTTCGCTTCCTCAAACATCTATTAGGATGGCTTTGGATAATGCAGCGGCTCTTTTGCCTTATCAAAATCTGTTCATTCAAGGTCTAGATTGCTGTGTTCCCATGCTGTTATTGGCCACATTTCAAAAAGAAACCTTGAAGGGAAAAGCCAAGGACTGAGAATTGGTGTAAGACAACCTGCAGCATATTTGCAGTCCCAGTTACTCAGGATTCCACGTTCCCAGGTGCCTGACTGAGCCTTTGCAGGGAGGTTCATTCTGGAGGACTGAGATTCAGGGGATTGGGCTTTCGTTCCGGTCTGGAACACAGGGGTTCTGTATGCTCGCTCGCAGTCTGCACGCTCCTCGGCTCCTCATCTGGAGAAGCAGAGTTAACACTTGGCAGCAGAGCTGAGCCCAGCTCCACAGAAGCCCTTCGTGCTCTCTCACCCACAGCGTGTGTGCTGCTCACTGCCCCCGGCTGCGGTAGCCGAGACTCGCCCGCCTGCCCCGGCGGCAGGCCCGCCCCTCACCTCTTGGGCACCTGCAGGACCTGCAGCCAGCCCGGGAGCAACTCGCACCGGCGCTTCGTCTTCCCGTACCGAAGGAGGTCCTGGAAAAACTCGGAGACATCCAGGCCGGGTCCACCGCGCCGCGCCCCCCCGCCCTGCTGCAGCAGCGCCAGCGCCGACAGGAAGGCGGTGGCCAGCAGGGACCACGCGGTGGCCAGCACGGACCAGGTCGCGGCCAGCAGGGACCAGGCCGTGACCAGCAGGGACCAGGCCGTGGTCACCAGGGACCAGACGGCAGCCAGCAGGGACCAGACGGCGGCCAGCAGGGACCAGGCGGTGCCTAGCAGGGACCAGGCAGCGGTCAGCATGGACCAGGCCATCGCCCCGGCCCACTCCGCTCCGCCCCGGCGCTGTCCCTTCCGCTTCCCGTTCTCGGCAGCAGCGGAGCTCCGGTGGGACGAGCGGCGCTGCGGGAGTTGCGCGGTGTCCGTGCGGCTGCTCCGGAGCAGCGCCGGCGGTGCCGTGTACCCGGCTGCACTGAGCCTTCGTCCTTCCCGCAGTGATCTTCTCCTGGAGAGGCTGTGTGCCCGGCTGCACTGAGCCTTCGTCCTTCCCGCAGTGATCTCCTAGAGAGGCTGTGTGCCCGGCTGCACGGAGCCTTCGTCCTTCCCGCAGTGATCTCCTGGAGAGGCTGTGTGCCCGGCTGCACGGAGCCTTCGTCCTTCCCGCAGTGATCTTCTCCTGGAGAGGCTGTGTGCCCGGCTGCACGGAGCCTTCGTCCTTCTCGCAGTGATCTCCTGGAGAGGCTGTGTGCCCGGCTGCACGGAGCCTTCGTCCTTACCCGCAGTGATCTCCTGGAAAGCCCACAGGTGTGCCCTGTTGTAAATTCACGAGAAATTATGATCTCTCCAATGATTATTTATGAATAGAAAAAGCAGCAAGCAGACAGCGCTGGGTGCGCCGAGGAGCCGCCGCTCCAGCAGCGATGCACTCCGCTCAGCATCAGCAGCAGTTCCACTTTTTATTCAGTCTGAGTTTCGTTTTCCCGGTATCCCCCGCCTTCTTTCGCTTCCTTGATTCCACATCGATGGCTGCCTTCTGCGCAGGCATTGGCTGTTGCTAGGGGTCGTTTGCCCTCTTTCGGTGGTGTTTTGAATAAAGGCTCGTCGTCTTCCTCAAAGAAACATTTCTCTTAAGCAAGTTTAATTACAATTTATCTTTTGTTCCGTGCCTTATTTGACTTGCTTAAAACTGATTTTTATAATCATCCCAAGCACGTATTCTGCTTATCACACAACATTCACATGGTTTTACTTTTACTATTGCCTCGTAACACAAATCACACATTTTTCACAACCCTTCACTGGGTTAAGAGCTGCCTGGGTGACAGGCCCCTGGGAGGGGTCTTGAATGGTGCTGCATAAAGCTGTCACCTGGGCTCCAGTGGGGCTCCCCAGGGATGAGTGTAGAGCTCAGTCCTGTTTAATATCGTTTTTGTTGATCTGTATAAGACAGTCGAGCATGATCTCAGTAAATTCATGGATAACAATAAGTGGGTGATAGAGTTGATCTGGTGGAGGGCAGGAAGGTTCTGCAGAGGGATCTGGACAGGCTGGATCATGGGCTAAGATCAGTAGCATGAGATTCAACAAGGCCAAGTGCTGGGTGCAGCGCTTTGGTCACAATAATCCCCTGCAGTGCTACAGGCTGGGGGAAGAGCGGCTGGAAAGCTGCTCAGCAGAAAATGACCTGGGGGTCCTGGTCAGCAGCAGCTGAGTATGAGCCAGATGTGCTCAGGTGGCCAAGAAGGCCGATGGCACCCTGGCCTGTACCAGCATTAGTGTGGCCAGCAGGACCAGGACAGTGATTGTCCCACTGTACTCAGCACTGGAGAGGCCTCACCTTGAGTGCTGTGTCTGGTTCTGGGCCCCTCACTACAAGAAGGAAATTGAGATGCAAATTTTGTATTTTACCAAGGTACTTTACTAAGCAGAGGTATAAACCCTGCCTAGATTATTTTGAGGTATGGCTTCATTAATCGATCCCATCAGCGAATCCTTCAAAACAGCACATGCACTGCTGAAGCACTCATGACGTCAATAACATTGCTTTGGGAAAAAATCATTGAAGTTCACATTTCCTGCTAAAATGTGTTGGTAGTACTCTGGTTCTATCTGCATGACAGGTTATAATAAATACATTTAATTCAATATAATTTATGTCAATGCTTGGCACTTGGTCTAATTCTCTTGTCAATTCTGTATAACTGAAACCTAAATCTGGTTCAAGGATTTCATGGCCAAATGGTTTTGGTAATTAGCAGGAGATGAATGCATCAGGCAGGTGGGTGTAAATCTTTGGGGAGTGAGAGGAAGGAGCTGGCTATGTGTGGGTCGTTCCCCAGCTGGTGAGAGCAGGGGTAAGGAGAGCATGTCCAGACTGTGCTGGGCAGGGAGGTAGGGGTGTCACCATCCCTGCTTCCCAGCCCTGCAGCTGGGGAGCTCAGTCAGCAGCTGCCTTGCTGTGCTTATCTCTGTGTTCCACACAGCCACATTTCCAAAGTGCTGCTGTGATGACTGGCTCCAGCAGAGCAGGGCATGTGTAATTGGGGAGCAGCCATGCCTTCTTTGCAAGCAGTGATGGCTCAGGAGCTGCCTGTGACAGCTTTCAGGTCACAGCTGCAATGTGCTTCTGCAGGTCCTAACTTGAGGCACCCTGTCCTCTTGTGCTGCACATTCCCCTCGGCTGGACATTGTCCACTCTTGCATGTGTCTCTCTGAAACACGGCAGATGTACCTCTTTCTTTTCAGCCTCATCTCCTTTCTGAAACAAAAAGGAGACATCTTGCAGCCTTGGGTCTGTAGTCTGGTCCTTTTACAGCTTCCTCAAGTGTCCTGGTTTGAAAGACAGGTGTCTGCTAAGAAAGGCAGGAGCCTCTCTTTGAAATGGAGACTGTAAACCCCCTCTCTCCAAATTATTACAATTTTGAAATTAAGGGGCTCTCAGGCAAAGATATGGGAATTGGAATAACAGTTTTATACTAGGAAAAATAAAATAGAAATACAGTATTACAAAGAACGAGTCCAAGAGTCAGAATAGAATCTGACACCACATCAGCCAGGGTGTTGGTAGCAGTCCCATTAAATGGTGGCTGCAGTCCCCCTGCAGTGACAGATGTGGTTCAGTTGAGGCAGTGGTTCTGTAGAAGGGTGCAGTGCTTCTCCGAAGATCCAGTGATGATGTGGAAAGGTCTGGTTTTCCTCTGGAATCCAGTGGAAAAGGGGCTCGCTTGGTGTCCCAAATCTCAGTTTTTATTTGGTAGGAAAGGCTTGGCTCCTCCCCTGGCTGGAGCATCTCCCAATGGGATGATGCAATTTTATCAGTGCTGCGGTGGGACTCAGTCGGGCATTAGCAGACAGTATCTTTCTGGAGGAAAGATGGGTTGTGAAAAAGATAAGGATTACTCCCCCACCTGGTTTCAACAGATGGTGATAGAATACTTTTGTTCACATCCTATATTGCAACCTAAGACATCAAGACAGGTAAGATAAGGGGCAGCAATGGTATGACCTATAAAGCAAGTCCTTCCTTTGTCTGAGCAGCAACGTTCTAAAACTTGAAACAGCTTTGCTCACCAATTTTGGTGGCCAGAGCAGTTGCCATTTTCATGAAGTCATGGTCTAAAAACTCCTGTCTGAGTGTATGGCATGGTTCTGCAACAGTCTGTGTGAGTGGATTCTTGGCTTCCACAGCACTCAAGATACATTTTTCTGTAGAGTTTGGGCTTTGGAGATGTTTGCAAAGTGAAGGATAAGGAACGGGGCTGTGCCCATGAGACAGTGAAGACCAGAGTACCTACAGGTGTGCTGCTGGGGAATACATTTGGTTGGTGTATGACAGCAGGACTCCAGCAGGACAGTCCCACATACCCAAAGACATGCAGTGTATCTTGCCATGTTCTTGTTTAGGGTGAGAGGTACTCAATTTTTGGCACTTCAATAATCTTCCAAATTTACCTAACCCAGCGCCTTAGAGGTACAGCTCTCACAGAGGTCAGTGAACTACCAAATATTTAATATCAAATAGCTCTTTCATGAACTAAGCTTTAAGGAATGAAGACCAGGAGTTTTCTAAGTGTGGGTACAAGTCTATGAGGCACTAATTCTACATGGCAAGCTGTGTTGCCAGCCATGATGTGTTGACTGCAGTTACTAGCATCAAAGCCAGGTGAAGAGGGAAATACAGTAATTTCACGACTATAAGGCACACCCTTTTGACTAAAATTTTGGCCCAAACCCGGAAGTGCGCCTTATAGTCCGGTGAGCCTTATATGATCTACAAAGTTCAGAAATTTGCCTACCTGGAAGTGCGAGCCGTGAGCTGAGCCACGAGGTGGGGGTGGGAGTAGGCAGCCCCCGGCCAGCAGGAAGGGAGTGGGCAGCCCTAAGTCGAGGGAGGCCCGAGCCCAGGGCGGCCCTGAGCCGAGGGCAGCCCTGAGCCTCACTTCCCTGAGCCACGGGCAGCCCCGAGCCACCCTGAACCGCAGGAACCCCTAGGTGTGAGCCGTGGGTGCCCCGAACCGCAGCAGCCACAAGCCACTGCCGCCCTGAGCCCTGCCTCACCAGCCAGGGGTGGGCGGGAGTGCCGAGGCCCCACGCATGGGGAGGACACTTGGGGCTGCGTTTAAAGGCTACACCAATCTTTGAAAAATGTTTGTAAATTGAGCACATGCCAGTAATTTGTTACTTTGTTGCATGCCCCACGACTCCTCACTGCAAAAAGAAAGTACGCCCTATAGTCTGGTGTGCCTTATCTGATCTACAAAGTTGCGAAATTTGCCGACTCCCAGGAGGTGCGCCTTATAATCCGGTGCGCCTTATGGTCGTGAAATTACTGTAGTAGGCATGGCCTAACACTTGTTCTGCACTCAATCGGGACACAAAGGTAGGAAGGGAGAGAATTATGTTTGGGAAAACTGCAGCCGTAACAGGTAGAACAGGTCTCTCAATACCTTAACAATCAGCTTCAGCATGGCTGCCATGTGGGATTTCCTACGGGGCAAATAACAGCCACAGCATGAATGCTGTCCCCATGGACCAACCCATGGCAGTGATCACGTACAGAAGCTTAAAGGAAAGTGCTGTGGTGCATGATGTTTTGGTCAACACTTACTCAGAAATTACTTTAACCTGCTTCAAAGGGGTCGCAGAGTCCACCTGTCAGCAGCACTTCCCCAGCCTCCACAGCGTCCTTGCAAGTTATTGTCATTGCTGTAATCATGGTAACACCTACAGGTTGTAGGTGGCAGATTTAATGATGAAAGAATTACAATGATTTATGTTTATGCTTGAATCCTTCCTTTGCTTGTGGATGCTGGCCCTTTTCCTGCTATAATGCAGAACAGATTTAAGTTACACAGGAAGATGCTAGACTCCAGATGGATCATTTGGAAAAGCTGGTGGTCTGCAGAGGGCTGTGGAGTTGCACCCCCAAGGCTTTCTTGACATAGTCAGTGCTTCCTGGACGCCCAAGGCACCCTCCACTCCAGCTGGCTCCAGGCATGGCTGTTGCTACAGGAAGGCAGGATCCAGCCCTGTTGGGGAGTTTTTTACTCTACTGTTACAGCCTCCTGCTTCTGAGAACAGCGCTGAAAACTGGAACACAAACGGTGAATGGAGTTTCCTTCACCCTTCTCCCACCTGAAAGATGACCTTGTCGCTGCCGCCTCACCTCCCTGCTCCTGCAGCTGCTACATCAGCCATAATGATGATGTAGCAGCTGCTACGTCTAAGGGACCGTGCGAAGAATGCCTGTGACTAAAATAGAGACTGAAACTGAATTTCGTTCTGTTTTGTCACTGATTTTTTCATAGCTAATGTTTTTCTTGTTTGTCTTATAAATATATCCATAAAGAACTATTATTCCTAAGCCCACACCTTTGCCTAAAAGCTCCTTAGTTTCCAAATTTTAGTAAACTAAAAGAAGAGATTTTCACTCTCTATTTTAGAAAAAGCTCCTGCCTTTTTCCTAGCAATACTATCCCCTAAACAAGGACAGCTGGTGAGAAGCCCTGCCTAAAAGGGGGAGACTCCAGTAATGCTGCAGTGGAACCCATAGATGTTACATCTGCCCAGGGTCCAGCTGAATTGCAGGGGCACACACAGCCAGTGAAAACTAGAAAGTTTAAGATGAAAACAAAGCACCTAGACAAGGAAGACCAGAGAAGAGGACCCTCACAACCAG
>PYHW01010620.1:650465-681747 GCA_013186435.1 Turdus rufiventris | reverse complement strand
ATGTGTATTTAGTTGGTTGATACTACTGGGTCTAGAAGCCTTAGTTGTCAAAACATTCTTTGATTCAACTAGTTAACACAGTCATACATTTCTGTAATTTTTGGGCAAGTAAACTAAGAAAGCCATCAGATTGCTGCATTTTGAAGTTTAAAATGCTAGCCTGTGCTCTACTGGTTTTGATCACTGGCAGAATATACTGAGATGCCATGGCTCAGAAAACATAAATCACAGAGCACAACAAACCCAGGCTTAGAGTTGTGACAAACTTACACTGAAACACACTTCCCACCATTCAAGGGATGACTGTGTGCCCTTGGCTTTCAAATTATAAAATGTGAGTGTTTCCACTAGCTGATGTAAAGCAGGAATCAGTCTCTGATAAGATGAGAGCTCCTGTTCAGGACTGGTGCCGTGCTCCTGGGATAAACAGTGTTATAGGTGCATAGATCTTCATTCAATTCTTGTACAGGAATCCATAGACCAAGGCGTGACTTCTACACACCTTAGAGCCATGATACTAAGATTCATGATTTATTCACCATTCAGTCATATTATTTGCTGAGTTTTCACCAAACACAGCTAGCCAGTATCTTGTCAACGTAGTCAACTTGGAATCTGAGACAGTTTGGAGTTTCACCCTGGAGATAAAAGCAGCATTATTCAGCTTGTATGACATGGTATTGATCTCAGATTGGTAATGTGCTATGAAGGATAAGTCGGGGCAAACTGTTGTTTGCTACATGAACTGGCATTTGGATTTCTGAGAAACTATCATTATCTAAGGAATTTTGTAAGGGAGAAAACTGCCTAAAACTCATAATTATCACTTGAATTATTTCGATTTTCAATATAGCTTAATGAAAAGTAAATGCACCTTTACTTAAGATTATAAGTAAGTTGTGGTTGAAATGAGAGCAGGGAAGATAACATAAAATTCTCAGGAATGAGTCCTTAATAGTTTCTTTGTCAAAGGGCACTGGTCCGTGCTACAAACACAGGGCTTGGCAGGGGCAAAATTCAGGCCCTAAGAGTAGCAAATAATTGTCTTGCTCTGTACAAAACTCATCAAAGGACATACCTGTCTCTGTCTTCTGTATCTTTTTTTTTCAATTTATAAATCTGCTATAACATATTTGCTTGCAAATTGATTGGGATTTTCCTGGAGTAGACAGATTGCATTCAGGCATGGGTTAAAAGTTAGGTTTCTCCCTGAGCTTGTTTTTGAGACTTTCAGGCTCAAATACAAGATTTGAGAGTTGAGGGGCAGTAACTGCCTGCCAGAGGAGAAAGACCAAGGCTGATAAAAGTAATGGAGGGCAGTTAGCTTTCTCAGGGATATCAGCTGAAGAGGGAAAGCTCTAAATAAACTTGGCAGGCAATGAGAAAGGTAATAATAACATTTATAGCTCACAACTGGGAAGAATCAAAATTCCCTCAAGGAATCACAGACCATTTCTATGCTGCTTTTTACACTCCATGGAAATGGATGACATTAGTGGGCTTTTCCTACACCCCCTGGGACTGTGAATGAAAAGTATTTTAATGCTGGTGGTACCTGTTTAATAAGAATAATTTCAGAAACAGAAGGAATTTTAGGACATAGGTCCTGTTCTTTGGGGTGGTAGATGTTCCAGTCTGTACATGAAATCATGAACAGGAGCAGGACCCACATTTGTCATGGACAATGAGAATTTTAATACTGAGTAGCAGAAGCACCTTCTCAATTGGGCATTATCTGAAGTGGGTACTTCTCCCTTTGTATGGGAGCTAAAGAAAGTGCCTGTGACCCAGGGATGCCACCTGCTGTAAAAAGGCAAAGATTAGGTTTGAAAATGCCAGGCTACTGCCCTGTTCCAGAATGCAGATGTATCATTTTCCCTATGTTATCAGTGCTCTGCCATAACACGAAGTCATAGGCTAAATTTATGCATCTTATCTCATACTTACTGGTGATCCTGCTTTGGGAGAGATGCAGACACTCAATGAACCCTTACTGTCTGTGACCTGTGACTAGAAAAAAATTCAGGTTTTCAACTACTAAGTACAGCTAACAGCTGTAAAAACAGCTGTAGAAAATAATTTGTGTTGCTAAAGGTAAACATGTCACAAGGGAAATGAAAGTTGTTGATGAATATTCAAAGATTTTTTTCATTTATTCTTATTGTATAAATATAATCTGGGCAAATTAACTCTTCCTGATTGACCAATTTAGTGTAATATTGGAAAGACAATTTTACATCTTTGCTTTCTTATTAATACTGCATTACTACAAAGGACAAAAAAGATGCAAGGTCTGTGCTAACAGTATATGGTTTGTACTTCAAACTGCTAAGTTACCTTAGCAGGACTTGATCCTAAATACATCTGAGCTCAACCTTTCAGTCTGATGTGGCAAATGAGACAAACTAGTGCTGGCTTTGCAGTATTTTCAAGAGAATGGGATTTTATTCAACGGAAATCAATTTTATCTGTAGTTTTTGTTACAAATTCCAGTCTAGTTCTGAATGAAATCTGGAGTGAGAAGTGAATCAGTTCCACTTCAGCTCACACATCTTCTTTTATTCTCTCAACCCTTTGGTTGTGTACTTCTTCCTTTGCTGACATGTGCTTAAGTTTTGTACTCCTTTTTGCCAGCTGTTTGATTAATTTTTATCTTGTTTTGCTTTTCTAATTAATTTTTTGCAGGAACAGATTTTTAAAGGATTTTTTTTCCCTTGGTGTGCTTACAGACTGAAAATCTCTAGTAAATATTCATCAAGAAATTGTTATGTTAGTAATTTTCTCCATAAATATTTATTAACACTACAAATGCCAGTAGAATTGTGATAAATACTGGCTTCAGCTAAGAGGGAGAAGCAGTGCCTGAAGAGGACTGCATGCTGCAAGCATGTTCAAAACCAGCCAATCAGTGACAAATATCTGGTGATTTTTAGGTGGGTGAGCTGAGATTTCCATACCCACCAGGTCTGTCATACGCATGATGGCACAGGATTGCCTTCTGATCTGGGGGCACAGAATTAAGAGGCAAATAATTTAAAATGGGAGCAAAAAACCAGAGGAGCTAGGGACTGGCATTGGTTTTACAACACTTTTGAAAATATGCTGCATCTTCTCCCAATGGAAACAGTCTTCTGGATTTGACAGATATGTGAGAAACCAGAGTGGTTTCTTGTGATGCAGCTAGACAAGCATGTTGGTGTCCACTTCATTGTGTGTATGGCTGGGAAAAAAGTTTAAAAATAACCCTGGAAGTGTTAAAGCAAATGAAAGGTCATCCGCAAGTTAATTACTTGTAGTGCCTTACCTGTGGTATTTGCATTGACACATGTTGCTTTGCTGCTCTCTGAACTAAGGGCTGGAAAAATAAACAGTTATGAGTGGGTAGATATGACTGAGGCATGGGGGTCTCTGGCCATACATAATCCCAGCCCCTGTGTTCAGATGCTGCAAGCAGCTTTGGCCAACATCACGACTTGCTTGCCAGATTCACTGTGTGATTCAGCAGCCAAGACAGCAGTTCATAAACATTCTTATTGTCCCAACTCAAAACAAAGCTGAGGTCACACGGTGCTGGCACTATTACCTAGGATATGCAGGCTGTGCTCTCCAGACTGCTGTTTTCTTGGCTGTTTTAATGAAATCTTATCCTGACAGGTTTCAAATCCTTGGACTGAGAGCAACAAGATGACTGTCAGAGCAATAGGGATGTATTCTTTGCGTGTGCTTCTGGTCTTTGTGCCAGGAACTCAGAGCAATGTGCTTTACCCATAGCTCTGCTAAGCTTTACACACAGAACACTATTCCTGCTGAAACCACTCCTGAAGCAGTTAGAGAAGGAAGAGAGAGAGAGGTGAAAAACCGCAGCAATTTGTATGTAAACTACGTAAACAATTTAGGTTTTCCTTTCCAACGGTGCAGTTCATGGGTGTGAGGAGAAATACAGCCAGATCATTAAACTCTGTAGGCTAGCATGTCTGAGCCAGCGCTCAGTGTAGACAGGGGAGTAAGTGATAAACACCTCTCCTTAACTCATTGACACCATGCCAGAGGGGTATGAGTGGCCCTATCTCCACTGTCATTGGCAGGGATGTAAGCCCTGGGCATCCTGCATGGTGGGTCTGGGCTTGAGGGGCTAGCCTGAGAAGGTGAGCAAATGCTGCTGGCCAAGAGAGACTCTCCCTGGTTCCTTTAAATTCAGTCATCTTGCAGCTGATTTAGGTCTTATTTCAGGAGTCCCTCCCTGTTCAGCGAGGGATTAAACACAACTTCAGTGGCTTTGCTGAACAGGGATAGGGTTAAGCTCAGGACCTTCCTAATTCTGATTAGCACAATAGTCAGAGGTCTGACCGTCATGAGCAGTGTGTGTAGGAACTGTGAACGCCCACTGAATGGCCAGCCTGTCACTCCTGCATTTTGTTGGGGCCGCCAGTGCAATAGTCTTGCAGAGTCCCTCTGCCTGACCAGGTATCTGGGGGTGGCAGCATTTGCTTCCTCCCCACCTCTACAAAAATCAGCTTTAGCAGTGTCTCATCTGCCTCCCAGTTCTTAGTGATCAGAGGGTCTGTTGGAAACTTTTGGACTCAGCACTTATTACCAAGGTTGACTGTGGTTGAATTCAACCCCTGATCTGTTCATGAGTTCCCCGAAAGTTCATCCTGGCTGAGGAAGCATAGTTTTTCATTTCACCCCAATACAGAGAGTTTTAACTTGCTACATTCCCTAGTTCACCTCCAAACTGAATCAAAAGCTTCCTTCTGTCTTGAGGACTTAAGGAAAAGCATAGATTAATTCCCAGTGACCTGTGCTGGAGTGATGTACTGGACAGGCAGTTTCAGTGTTTGTCTCACCTAAAAATTCACTGACAGTGGGCAGTTTTCTCTGTCAGTTCCTTTCTTTTGCATGCAGCATTTGTTTCCATTTAGGTCTAAAGAGACTTGGAAGCAATCTGATGAATTTGAAGACCCTGCTTAGGAGGAAATGAAAATAAATCTATGCAGCTCTCTGTTGCTTCCTCAAGCCTTTCTCTGACTAGTACTAAGCTGTTATTGTACAGGATTTTTGAGATGCCAGGGAAGGAAAAACAAAGCACGACGTTTCCACCCTGGGGTTTTGGATTCCTGTTTGTGGGGCTGACATGGAGCTATCCTGCTGCTGTCTACCAGCAGCCTGGAGCCCTTGCCCATGGAGAGGACTGGCTCCCACCTTGCAGGAGCTCCATCTGACCTGTACCGAGTTCTTGTGTGCTCCCACAAAAACAAAAGAGGATTCTTTCTTCATTTTGTGATGGAAATGAAGAACAGGCTACATCTCAGGAAGAAGCACTGCTTCTTACCTCCATTCTCTGCTTTGGAAATCAAATGTGGTTGGTGAGTCCTGCAGCCAGGCTGACCTACATGGGAGCACCTTGCGCTAGTCTGAACATGCCATGCTGCTGCTAAGGATCTGATAAAGTCTGCTACTATAGCTTTTTTATTTGTGTCCTTCCAGAAATCTCCCTCTCTCTCTTTTTCTCTCCCTGTCTCCTTTTTCCTCTTTTTTCTTCTTTTTTTCTTATTTTTTTTTTTCTCCTAACTATACAGGAAATGTTTTGGAAGGCAGAGTCAAGAGACTTAAGTCTGGAATTTTTATGTACACCAGAAACTTAAATGTGTGGCTCAAGCTGATAAACTCACCACACCTCTTTCTGTTTTCTTTATAGACTTATTACAAATATCTGACTTGGAACCTTGATTTATGGTCTGAACAGAAGGAAAAGGGAATATAGACACTAGAGACATGAAGAGATAAATCTCTGGAGGAGACATAAAAGAGTTTGTTCAACTTTTAGAAATCTTTTAGAACTCTTAATGAAACAGAATAACAGAAAAGATCAGAACACTAATTTTAAAAATGTTTATGTTTAAGGAAGCTGTTGAACTTTACTGATGCCACATATGAAATATCACCTCTATTGTTTCATGCCTGAGTTGAAATTGCCTATAGAGTGCAGCCCTGAGTTTCTCATAGCACCATAGTTTGTATTGCTTTCAATTGGAGGATTTTACAGAAAAAGCACCAGCAGGCACAGAGAGCTCATGGGGTATTTTTAAACAAGAGCTGTCCAAAATTTTCCAATGGTGTGTTTAGGAGCACTTTTTGGATTAATTTCTCATGGACTGTTTTGTGAAATGTGTATATTGCCATGATATTTAGATTTTAATTTTATTTTTCCTGTATATGACATTTTAAATAATTCCAATCAAAATGAGTCTTTGTGACTTCAGTTTTGACAGTGCCATAAACTCCAGAGCCTCTGTGGAAATACAGGATGCCTTCCTCTTCAGCAAGGACATGAGACTTCCATGGAAGTTTGACCTAGAACACCTTTCAGGGAAAAAAAAAAAAATATTGCTCTTGACTTACATATATTCAGCAATGGAAAAATTCCCATGAATTTTGGTAAAATTTCCAAGTGATTAGTTATTCTTACAGCCAAAGAGCTTGCACTTTTATTTCTAAACTGAATTTGTGTGGCTTCAACTTCACACTCCGTGGACTTGTTATACCTTTGTCTCCGACAGATTAAAATATCTACCTTGTAGGCTCAACACAAGTGCACCTATAATCAAATAATCTCTGTTCTGATTTGGTAATTTAAATAATAACTACCACTGATACCTGTCCATGAAAGACATATGTCCTTTATGGCTGTTTTTAGAATCTCTTTCAGTTGTGCAGGGTTGCTCCTTGAATGCAAGCACCAGGATGAATCCCTCTGCTCTGGCAGCAGTTTAATCCATGACACATAAAGAAGAAATCTAACCTTCCTACTCAGTATGTATTATATCACCAAGAATTGCACAGGGCATCTTACTGCAAGAGGAGTTCAATCAGTACTTCATAAATACCTGGATACAGATTAGTTTGAATGACAGAGTGTTCATTTGATCTGCCTAATTTGAGGTTTGAAACCTCAAAGATTTTGCATGTCAAAATCATGTGGCACTGAAAATGCATGAGGATAATTTTGTGAAGTCAGCAGGTTTCTACTGTGTTTACCTAAAACCATATGATGTTCTAAGTCCACTTTGAGGGTTATTTTGCTTAGAGTGGAGCTCTTTGCCTTTGGAAAAGGGGATTTTAAAAAGTAAAAATTCATATAATACAGAGTCAAGATCACATTATGAAAAAATGGGTGCTCCAAGTTTATATATTTCAGCATCTAATTGCCCAGATAAACAAATTAAGATTTACTTTCAACTGTTAAGCTTGAAGATCTGGGATGAGGAACTTACTTGTGGTTTAGTCTGTCCTCATGTCACCAGTGAGAGTTACTGGCCTTTAATGGCTCCTGGGTGTCCTATGTGAAAGGAGCTGTTGAGTCTTATGACTACAAATAGCCACACCATGCTGCTGCCACCATGGCTGTTCTTAGCAGGCAGTTTTCCCAAGGACTGAGAAAGTGTTCCAGGGCCAAAATGACTGTAGAGACAGACCTACCCATTCATCCCCAACAGGATGTTTATCAGAAAAAGAAATGAGGCACCTCATCAGGAACAGGTGGGGAATTTATGCTGCTCCTAGCTGAGTTGTCATTCCCCTATGGCTAAATAAGATATTTGCTCCAAGCTCTTTCAAGAACACTAAATTAACTTAAAAAAAAATCAGGTCTGTATCCAAATGTAAACAGATTATCTCTGGGCCTAACAAATGAGATTGCAGCAAAGAATTATGTAATTCTCAAATTTGACCTCCAGTAAGTGCAAACCTTCAAGAGCAGCCTCGTCTTTATGGGGATCTACTCCAAGCTTTAAAGCATCCATGGCTCTGGTTTTGTCATGAGCACATAGTAAATGTGTCTAAACATAGCTACTGTGAATGTCTGGAAGTTACCAGTGGAGGCAGAAGCAGCTAATTGAATACAGCACCAGCAGGCATAATGAGTGTGCCTCGATTTTAATGTTATGTGGAAAATTAAATATTCAAGTGACTACATTACTATTAATTGCACTGGTTATTCTGAAAATGTAAAAGGTAAAGAATTACTAAAATTACTATGTTAATTTGACTCAAATGAAGGGATCAAAGGTAGAGGGAAAAATGAAAACAAAGCATTACCAAATCCTTTTACTCACTATTTTGGTAAACAAGATCTTTCTGTTCAACTAAAAAGAAATATCGATAATTATAATGTATTATGCACCAAGTGAGTATTTTCCATTGCAACAATTATTTTCACTTAGCTCGTTAATGTTGACAGAAAAAGACCAAAGGCACCCTTGTGACTTTACCAGCATGTCATAACAAAATGAAGGCTTAACCTGTTTCTGAAGGATTGACTTTCAAGCAGGAAACTGGGCTATTTTGGAAACTTAGCTAATGACACTGTTATTTTTTCTCCTGAGTGATAAGGTTGATGGATACATACCATTTGTATTTTGCTTAATCCTTTTTCTCCCATGCTCAGGACTATCACTTACACCACAGTGTTGATCAATCAATGTATATTAGTATCTAGCTCTACAGACAAATGCTCTTGCTCTGTCATTTGCAGCTGTAAATTTATTTTGACAGAATTATCTGACACAAGGTATCCTTTTTCTCCTTTAGAGAACTGTAAAGGATAAAATTTTGTGTAATTTTGTTTCCAACTCCTAGTGAAATCCTAGGGGTCCCAAGTGCCTGCCTGCCCCAGTAGCCCTGGACAATACAGCCAGTCTCATAGGATCTTCCTTATGCTCCAGAATAATGTCACAGTACAACTATTGGGATAGATGAAGTTTCTAGAAAATGTAGATATGTGAAGAGCAATAAATATACATATTTATGAGATTTAGAAAGGGTGCTAATAACAGTAGCTACCGCAGGTGTTCAAACATTCCGATTTTTTTCCCTAAGGTGAACATTTTCAAGCTAGCTCACCAAAATAAACTCTTTCAGCGAGTGCGCCATAAAGGATATATTTGGATTACAGAGCTCTGCAGTATCAGTGCTTGGCTTTCTTATAGAATTTAAAATACATTTTAACTGATGGTGAAGAATTTCCAGTTGAAGAGAAGAGATGCTCAATAAAAACATGATTTTACCATCACCCGACACTTCTGCAGGGTCAGGAGGGCAGATAAACAACTTCCTGCAGCTGTGGCTACATCTGGCACACGACTGAGGCAGAGAGCGTGCTTCACAAAGATAAACATATCAGGTTGTATCTCCATAGTCTCCTACACTTCTGGATAAAGCTTGGGGAACTGAACTTGGCCCTGCAGCGCCAGTGGTAATTAATATCTGAAACTGCTTTGACGCTAATTAAGCAAAACAGCCCTGGAGTGAGTTTAACCCCCTCACTCCAATAATGTGTGGTGGTTGTGGGTAGCTTGGGGTCGTGGTGCTGCCCCTGAAACCCCACTGGTTTTCCTCACCTGGAGACTGTAGCTGCAGGGGCAGAGAGCTGCAAGAGAAGAAATGACCTGTGGAACTGTGCATGGTTTGTGGGTGGGTGGTGTGTGAGAGACAGAGCACAGATCTGCTCCCAGAATTGTCACATAAGCAATTCTTGGGCTGGGGAATGAGACCCTCATGGCCTTCGGTTTGGGGATGCCACTGTGTTCCCAAGACACATTTTATTAGCCATTCTTAGAAGATATTATCTCTATGGATTGACTAAATTCAGTAGGCCTGGTTGAAGAGGATTTCTAAAGTATTGTGACTCAGTTGGTTGGCTTTTTCCTTGGAGGCTGTCATGGTACTTTCGGGTGTAGAACGAGGTATTTTTTATTTGCTTCTGAGCAAACTGAAATAAATTAATGATTGTGGACTGCTCCCAGGTTGAAACTTTTAGGCATATTCAATGACAGAAGCTGAGTTAGCTTTAACCTGAACAGTAGTAGATAAAAGGAATAAATTAAATTTTGCATGTTTTTTGTATTTGGATAGTGAAATAATGTTGCACAGCTGGAGTGGATTTCACTCGTAGCTCCTTAGGCAAATTCTGTGTGGTGCCTCTGAATGCTTCTGGAGGGAAATCAAGTCCTGAAAAGGTGCCTTCCTCTCTTCCTGGACTATCCCAGGAACCCAATTGTCCACAGAGGGCAATCCAGACCTTCCCCTGAGGTAGGAGAGAAGTAGACCATTGTGCTTTCTGCTTAGGTTGGACACCTGGTGGAATAGGGAAAGGCATCTGAAAGAAAAAGGCAGGCAGTACCCAGCATTTTTATTACCTGATATATGATATTAAATTTTGGTTATTGGTTAAATCCAACTACAATGGTATGGTTGGGTGGGCACTTTGCCCATGACTGGGAGCTGCAACTCGATGAGCTTGAAGAAGCAGCTGAGGAGCTCTGTACAAGAAGTCTTCAGAGAGCCTGCATCCCAGGCAGAGCAAGGACAATGTGTCCATAACGCACCACAGACGTGGCCCTTGGTGGATGGACCACAGTGGAGGAGCTGGGCAGACACAGAATTCCTGGAGCAGCCTCCGCAGATCCCTCAAAGAGGAAAAGCAGAATTCCTCCTCTGCCCTTAGCATGGCAGCACCAAGGAATAGTGTTTGGTGGCATAGCTGCCTTCTTCCTTCTGTGTTGGGAGACACTACTTCATTGCTTGCTTATGTGTTAGGAGATTGCTGGCCTTGTTGCCTGTAGATGTTCATGATCTATTCCATGAGAAATAACTAAAAGACCTTTGCCCCAAGTTTATTCTATCTGAAACAGTGTAGTTTTCTGTTTGAATTTAATTCCATTTAGCAAATACAGAAACAAAATGAATGAGTTATAAAACATCTATTTTTTTTCAGAAAAGCCCAAGTTCTGTAACAAGCCATGTCAGGTAAGTATTTGTCCACAACTCAACACTTCAGAGGGCGAACTGCAGGGGCTGAGAATATACAAACCATTTGATGTTGTGTTTCCACCCTGCTTCCTGGCAGACACCTCTCAGAGATGACAAGAGAGTATCATTTTTACATGACGGTGTTTCTACCAAACTGCTGATAGAGCCCTTCACAAGATCACAGAAGGGTCCGTATCATCTGATTAGCATTTAGAGAAGCTGGTCATCTGGGAGGGAACCGCAGGAGACCACAGACTGCACCCTCAAGGGCTGAGAGAGGAAAGACTCAATCAGTCCTTGATAAGGCTTAGCAATGATAAATCACAAACAAAACTCCAGGCTAAGGAATTCACAGCACAATCTGTCATGAATTTCCTTCCCTTTCCTCCCTCCCTCCCCAATATCTGATGAGAATTTGACTTTTAAAATGATCTCTGGCAGTACAAGAAACCAAATCAGTGAGAATTGCTGAGATATTCCTGGCTTTGGTTACTTTCCTTAGTATTCTATTTTATTTTACTTTTCGATATATCTGTTTCTTTGTGTGTATGTATGTATCTGGGTATATTTGTGCAATATTGTAATGTTACTCCATGTGATAAACACTTGGTAGCAGATTATAAAAACTTAAAAAGAGAGACATTTGAAATCTGCCTAGGAGTCCCAGTTCCCCACTGAAGCAGACTGCAAAACCCTTCAAAAATCACTCCAGAATTGACTTCAAACACAAAGACCTTTGTTACAGGAGGTACTTGTGCTGGGAAGAGTGCTGTCTGCATCAGGTCTTCCAGCAGTTCTGAGAGGCTGTCACACTTGACCCTGCACAAAAATAGAGTGTACAGGCATGGAGGTGGAGGCCAGGGGATGGGCTGGAGATTGATCCTGCCCCACTGGCAGTGCATGACAAGGAGCACTGGGAGTCTGAGCCTTGGCACAACACATGGAACTGAGCTCTGTTAGGAATGGCAGCACTGCTCTAGCTCTGCCCAGGGCACTTCTGCTTCAGCACCTCTGCCCCTTGTTAACTGTTCCACCAATGAAAAGCAAAGATCTTCAGGTCTTCCTTTGCCTAGGAATGGTATAATTAGGACTTAACAGAGTGTTCCTTCCTCATTATAACGCATGCAGTCTCTCTCTCAGGGTACAGTGAGCAGGGTAAAAGCTCTGCTTTGTCTCTGTCTCTGGGCACAGGAGCCTCCCTGTAGCCTGTGAATCCCCTTCCCCGCACCTTTTCCATGCTGCACCTCACATGAAGGTGGGAGTCAAATGAGTACTCTTAGGCATCTTTCATACAAACCAGGTTCCTCCCCCTCTTCAGAGAGATGCTGGATGAGCAAAGCTCTCATGAACAACTCTCCCAATTGCACATCTGCTGCCCTCACTTCTCTGGCAGCAGCATGCGGGGGTGCAGAAGTGGGGTCAAATAATCACGGCTATCCACTTAAGCTAAAAACAAGGAAGAAAAATACTGTTAGAAGGGAGGGACAAAAATGGATTCATGAGAAACGGTTGCAAAAAGCTGACAAGAAGAAACAATTCTCTTGGAGAAAAATAATTGCACATTCACCACTGCCTAGCTTGAGGGATGGATGGTAAGAACTGCATTGAGCTTCTCACAGAGCTGCCCTTTAAAAACATTAAAATGTTGGGCTGTGGAGTTGTGATGACATCTGTGGGTTTTAACCCAAACCTGTGATCCCAGAGCATTTTGGGCCACTGTTGCACTGCTTTACTATGGTAGCTGATTGGATGAACTGGAAAAAAAAGCAGAAATGTCCCTTCCAAACTGATGTGAGAAAGATAACTCTTTCCAGAGGGGAATACCAAGGATCTACTTTAAGTTTTTACCTTATCAAAAATCATTGTATGACAGCCCTGGTCTGCTTTTCACATCTGTAACAATTTCTGCTCCATAAGAGCAGTAGGATTCCTCCAAGGGATATCCAAGTATGCAGAGATGCTGACACTAGCCTGATGCTGGTGCTAACAGTGTGCACTGCTTGCTCTTATTAGACAATAACATGTACCCTGTGGTGTCTTCAGGCTTTTGATTAAGCTCCCTGGGATTCCAGCTTTGTAGATGGGCCATTGTAAATGCAGAGGCAGAAGAAAGATGTGATCCCTCTGCTCCAAGGGTGGTACAACCACCTCTCCCGGCAGGAAGTGTTCAGATGCCCTTGATGACAATGGGCAAACAGACAGTGTTTTTGTTTATTTTCTCATAAAGTGCTGATGAACAAATGAGGCAGAGGCATTAAGAAACTCATGCTGTGAGAAGAGATTTGAGTTTATCAGCTGTTTCTTGGCAGGCTAAATTTTACATAGAGAGAGAGTATAAAGCAATCCCTTCCTGGGGTGTGGGTCTCTGTAGTTTTATAGCATAAATAAGAGGGGAGGAGTACTTTCCTGAGAGATTTGCTCTTTTCTGAAGTCAGATTTGAATAACATAATTTATTTTCTTTGATTTTCCTTGATGTAGCACAATCATGAGACACATCACGACTAGCTAATCTATAGTTGACAGTGGAAGAGGATGAGATGCAGCATCTATGGATAAAGCACAACCTGGAAATACTGAGGAAAATGTCTAACTAACAGGCTAAACTTTACTATTAAACTTAATTCATGTGACAGTCTAAGTTTTTTATTGAAAGGCTGTGTTCAAAACTCAGGCTGTTATCTGCTCTCCCTGAAGTCATCAGAAATGGATCAAAGTATAGAATCACAGAGTATTCTGAGGTGGAAGGGACCACAAGGGTCATGGAGCCCAGCTCTTAAATGAATGGCCCGTGGGGGGATCATACAGAACCATGCCTAACAAAAATAGGCAATAGTAACCCTGAGCAATCACATTAAGTCACAGGCAGGTCTCTGACCTGCCAAGTGGTGAGGGCTGAAGATATCAAACTTCATAGGTAGCACACACAAGTCTCATTTTTCCTCGTACCGTCACCCAGGATATCTTTATATATTTCAGATAACTCATCGTACATGGCAGATTTGGAAAACATGGTTGTGTGCAGGAAAGTGGAACTTTTCCTCCAAAGCATCTATGGCTGGTGGCAATGCCCTCATGATCTCTTGTAAAAAGGTGATGCCATATGGCAGGAAGCCATTTATCTGGCTTCATTGCTGTAGGGAGTGAAAATTGACAGGACAATGCTATCTGCAGAGCTCATGGAGCTGGGTCAAATCCTGCTTACCTTACTTATGTAAATAGTTCCCTGCATCTCAATAGCTCTGTGTTGTTACAAACTGTCCTGATTTGCACTTTGCAAACTGAGAGCAGAAATTGCTTTCAAACCTTCCAAATGGAGCTTTTCCCTCAAACACAAAAAAAAGCTTTGTCCTCCCCAACCAAGTCATCCACATGACTGCAGAAACCCAGTAGTGTTTAACAGGGAGTTTTCTTTTGAAGTTTGGTTGTGTAAGACAGGAGAAAAACCTTCCCTCCCAAGCATAATCCTGTAGTGTAAAATTAGCTTTATATTTTTTTATTTTGACAATCAAACCATTCTTTTAAATCCATATGTATAAAATCTTAAGGATTTAGGTCTCCATTTCTTGGTGATTTGCCTAGTATTTGTCACTGTCTCCTACACAAGGGAAGTATTTTTAAGAAATTCTGCAGTTTAGGCTTTGCTATTGCTTTGTAATGGTTGGAAGGAGAAGGTTGGCATGGGCAACAGATGTTTAAACAAAATGTTCAGGGGTGGTTTTATAGACTACACAATCCAAAACTCAAACCTCTTGAATCGTTGCCAAGTCTTCTTCTCAGATTCACCTGAAATATTTTAGAGCTGGTGCAGGTCAGGTCTGAACTTCAGCAGGAGTTGTCCTGTGTTACCCCCAGGGAGACCCTGCCATACTGCACCTGCCATTGCAAATAGAACGTCTGCATGCTCAAGAAGCACTGAAAACAATAAAGGAGGGTACAATGGTTGGGAAATTATCCTTGAGCACAGGCTCTGCATGTGCAATAAACTTCCCTGCTGCAGTCCTCCTGTGCAGCTGTGGCCAAGCCCCTGGGACTGCAGTTGTAAATGACAGGGCATTGATGGGATCACCAGCCCCAGCACTCAGGAGTGTGGGGCTCAGCACCCCAGCTTCCACCACTGCACTTCCACCAGTTCCCACAGCTGGAAACTGGCTTCCAGAGCTAGAAGTGTCTGGACAGACCTCAGTCCTGGCAGTGCCAGGATGTTGTGTCTCACCCAAAAGGGGTCTGCAGTCGCTCCCTTTCATTGCCTGACACTGCTGGAGTCCAATTCCTTAATTCTCCCTTGCACCAGACAACACTGACTGGGAAGAATGAGAAGACACATACATAGTCTTGGGCTCAGGAGCAGAGATGTGAGCTAAAAGTTGGTTTTTGAAATGTTTTGCTTAGTTGTTTAAGTATGTAAGCATTTTTATGGGTAAAATGCAAAATATTATCTTAAGATGGAGAAATTCAGATGGGTTCATCTGAAATTAAATGCAGTCTTGATTTGTTAATTTTGGCATTTGTAAGCCTGTGTGAAGCTGAAAGAAGAGGGATTCCTGCAGATCTGTGTATTGGCCTGGCAAAAGACTAAAGAAACTGAAATAGCATAAAACCCAGGATAGGAATTAGTCTGCCTAAACCCTGCACTGATCCTACTTTCTTGGACTGGCTAATCTCTCTACTGATGTAAGAAATCATAAGCGTAAGTGTTAGCAACCCACACTCACCCTTTTAGGCAATAATCAGGTTGCTAGAGATCCCCCCAAAACAGAGTCCCAGTCTGAAGGAGCCCCTCTACATGCACTTCACTGGATAAGCATCCATCCCCCCACTTGCTGAGCAGCCGTGGCAAACACAGCCTGCAGCAGCCCTTTGAGGCTGGATGACCTTCCTGTAGGCAGGGATATCCCCTGGGTCATTCTTCCCCTCTTGGGGCACCCGGGAGAGGCATGAACACCAAACCTGGCCTGAGCAGGTCACCCTTTGGGCAGGCATGCTCTCCCATGTGGGTGACAAGTCCAATTTGCTGGTGGGGTCTGCTACTGCGGGTTGTCAGAGCCAGCTTTGTAGTGTTTCAGAGGGCTAACTCATCCTCTTCTTCCTCCTATGTACAACTGAAGTAACTATCCACATTTGGAGAACTTAGCTCTACCATCCTGTAGGTAAATTAGGCACCCAAACTGGCAATCAATTAGCTAAAACAGGAAATGACTCTGTCTTTTCCACCAGGTGAAGGTGTTCCACAGAGTCCCTTGACCTCTGTAGGTGACCCCTTTCTCTTGTTCTTCCATTCCCATCCCTGGCAGCGTGGCTTTGGGGAACTCTAGAAGCAGCCTCGAGCAACTTCACTTCTCCAACTCCTATGTACCTATGTGAATAAAGGTAGCACAAGTTTGTTCAACCCACCAATTTAATTGCGTGAATGAGGCTCAGGATTTCTTTTTTGGGAGGTCAATTTGTTATTGACATACATTTTCATGTATCCATAAATCCAAACCTATCTAAATGCAATAGATATGCAAGCCTGCAATATACCAAGCTGTGTCCTCTCTGCTTTGCTTTTAATTGTTTGCTGTAAATATTTGGAAAGCTTTGGCTCCTGAGTTCCCCAGCTCTCTAACTGCTTGTTTTATAAAAAACATTCTAAAATAGAAATAGAGAATGGTAATAATTGAGGGAGCCCACTCCTGCTGCTAATATTCTGGCTTAATTAAGTTACTCTCTGGAAAGATTTATCATGGCTTGTTTTTCTAGAAAAAAAAAATGCTCCAAACAATGAAGAAAAAATGCATTCAAAGGGATGAAATTTCTAAATTATAATTTATGTCATTTCATTGCGCTTTGTAACTCTTGGAAAAAAGTTCCATTGTTTGGTGTTATCAGGAATTTCAGTGGGAACTCCCTAGAGAAAGGTGTAGTTGGCTCACTAAAAGGCTTTTCATTTAAAACATTACTGTAGATGGGCCTGTACATGAGATAAGAAGGAGGGGGTGGTAAAGAGGAAATAATAAAATACGCCAGAATGTTCTGAAATTATGGTGCTGAGTTGATAATATTTTTTCATTTCCTTTTTTTTTCCTCCTGTATTGTCATATGAAGAACATGACTTCATATTTTCATCAAATGGACAATACAAATTCAGCACTCTGGGAGGAAGGGAAGTCTTTCTTCCAAACTTTTCAAAACCTGTGATCTGTCAGTAAAAGCAAATATGTTTATAATGAAGTAATAGGTTGAAATTTTATTTACTGCAGTGTAGTAGATTTTGGTAATTTTTTTCTTTCAGGTCCATATTCTGCAGAGCAACAAGAGCTTTCAGACTGGCAGAAGATGTTCATAGTTACAGGGAAAAATATGATGTATAATTAATGATGTCTCTCCTGACTGTGCTGTGATTTCAGTCTGTCCCTCCTTTCTATCACTTTTTAAAAATTACCATTTAACCATAAGCAGCTCATCACTACTGTCCCAAACAAAACAGAATAAAAACATTTCAGCATTTTCTGCTACCTTTTCAGCTCTCAGTCTGACCCTGTAACCACACAGCTCAAGGCCAATCCTTACAAGTAACTCCTATTTTAAAAGCTAATTTCTAATTTTAACCCATCCTGTTTCCTCAAGAGCCTAAAATGTTTTACATATTTACTCTGTACAAAAGAGAGAGCATCTTATGCCACCCATCTTCAGTTTGATTTTGCCAAGTCTCAGTGTATCTGTGTGTTACAGAGCTAGAAATAAAAAGTGCTTGTGTTATAATTCCCTATTTAACATGTTCTTCACTGTATTCATATTTTGCACTAAATTTTTCAATTCTTGCTTTCTGTTCAAGACACTCCCACTCTTCCCTCTTGCTACCTGAAAACTGAAGCTTATGTGAATTGATATTGAGATCAATGTCACTTACACTGATAACTCAAAGAAAAAAAGATCCTGTGGATTTTTCAGCTTAATGACAGGCTTTGCATAGTTTGCAGAATAAAAAAGATGCAAGAAAGCTACTAGTCTTTGTATTTCTGTGGTGAGAGAAGCCCTGCTTGCTTCCAGACTTCTAAAAGTAAGAAGAATATGGTTTTATTTGCTTGGTAGTAGTGGCTAGTATTAATGTTACATGTTATTACTTGTGGCAGATGTCAGCCCTTTGAATTGATATCGCCCATGCTGGTGATCTGCTTCAATAACAGTAATCATCATCATCATCACCATGTTCATCATCAGCAGCATAATCTGCTTTCCAGCCTTAAAATGGTGAGGTTTGTTTTGAAAACTATACTTTTAACATAAATAATTAAATTTGTGTGTTAGTCCTGGAAAAAAAATCTGCCTTTTTTTTTTTTTTTTTTCCAAATTACAAATCTTTTGAAAAGTAGCTGTGATCTGAAAATTTGATCTAGGTGTTTTTGCCAAGATCTCAGAAGAGTCTTATCTTGCTGAACTACCTCTGCTTCAGCTCTTTCCATAGACCACCTCCACTCAGCACACGTGTTACCTGGCAGCAGCCAGCGGGGCAGATTGCACCCAGTTTATTGACTGTCAGTCCCCAAGTTTTAGGGAGTGAGACAGCAGCCAGAAGAAGTGGAAAACCTCATTAAGGCCAGGATTATTTCTCCTTGTCCATGGACTCCATCTTTCAGAATAAGAAATGGAATTTAACACTGACTTTATATCTCACTACTTACATGGTGTCACCAGTTCAGACAGCAGGAATTAACATTTGTCCATCCCAAGATCCTCTGGTAGAAATGAGGATTCATTCCTCAATTTTGCATTAAGCTGAGTGATCAATGTACAGGTTATGCTATTTCTGATAAAGGAAGTCATCCCTCCCCAGATGTTACTGTTCTTGGGGCTTTACTTTTCCTTACTGGTAGCACTACTTCCTTCTTCAACTGAAGAAGATAAATGTAAATGGGAAGGCCAAAGATCATTAGAACATGAAAATAGGAAAAGCATGATTCTTTCTTTCTTTCTTTCTTTCTTTCTTTCTTTCTTTCTTTCTTTCTTTTCTTTCTTTCTTTCTTTTCTTTCTTTCTTCTCTTTTGTTCTGTTTCTCAGGGTTTATTTTTCCCAGCTTCTGGATCAGTGACAACTTCCTTGGTGTAGCTCCTAAGAAAAGCCTAGGTACGTACTTCTTTTACAACTTCTTTGAGTTAAAATCAGTGGGAGATAGAAAATATTGAATGGGAGGAAGAAAACTGTCATTCAGCCAAGCATACAAGCCACACTCTAATAATGGTCAAATAGTAAGGATAAGTCAGAAAAACAGGAAGAGAAACAAATTCACTTTCATTAGGAGAACTGCAGGATTTCACCTGTAATACTATCTTCTTTCCTTGTGTTTGTGTAACTAACAGGCTCCATGTGAGCAAACAGCCCAGCTGATACCTCTTGTCGGGTGTTCTCAGCTAGGATCATTCCCCTAAGCACACATCTTACATGCTAATTGATTCCACCTTCCCAAAGGGCAGGATTGCACGAGGCGAGTCCGCGGCGCGTGTCCGCGGCGTGCTGTGGGGACCCACAAATAGCGGGCAGGAATTTTTAGAGTGCATCTAATGGCCTGTGCCTGCCATTAAGCTGATAAGTGTAAAAATCACTCTCCAGACAACTTGTGACACTTAATGGTTTTCACACGGTACTTTTGTAACTTAATCATCCCACATCACCTCCCTGCGGACTCAAACCTGTGTGTCTGAACTAAAGGCAGAGCCTCTGCTCCAGGGACTCAGAGGCTCTGAAGGGTTTAGCTGAAGGGGTTTGTGGTGCTAGAGGATAAAGCTCTGCCTGTATTTGTGTGGTTGCATACCAGGAGATATTTTGTAAAATGTTAAATGGTGAGAGAAGAGTGAATGTGTTGTGGGACTACAGGAACGAGCAAATCTGCTGTTTAGGATAAAGATGCACCTCAAATGTCCTGATTTCGTGGGGCTTTATTATATTCTTTACCAGGATTAAGAGAGAGATCCTTCATGTCCTTTTTCTGATTGAACTTAAGTGCCAGTACCCCAGCTCACTTTTGCTGGAATTTGCTTTATGACTTAATTGCAGTAATGTTAAGGCATCTGGCAGCAAATACCATACTGAACATGGAGCATGGAGCTGGGGTCAGTGGCCAGGAAAGCTCTCTATGGTGGGACTGCTGGGGGTTCAAGCAACACAGATCCAAATGAAAAGCTGCTTTGGGGGTTGGCAGTACTGACTTTGGGATCTATCTAGTTGCCTCTTTAAAATGAGGAAGAGTAGATGAAGCACAAGGTCTGGACGGGTAACAGGATGACAGGAAAACAAAACAAATGCACTGGCATTTACTTGAAGTTTAATTCCCTAGCTTTATTCTAGCCCCTCTGCAGCTTTTTACTCAAGGCATGGCATCACCTATGACAGGTGGAGCAGTACCAGCCATAATTGCAGTGACTTTTCTCTGGAGGATGCTCCAGCAGCTCCAGTTCAGGCAAAGGGACTCTCCAGCATGGAGCCATGTCCTGAGGAGAAGGGGGAGACCTGTGGTGCATGGGGAGTCAGCAGTGTGAGGAGTGAGCAGGGATGAGCAAGGAGCCCTGCCATGCCTGGAGGGCTGGGTGCTACTGGACTCCTCCTTGCTTTCCTCTCCCTCTGCGCAGACAGGTGTCTCCTGAAAAGACTTCTGTCTTTCTCCTGCTCTTGTCACTCCTTTCTGCAATAATATCTAAGGGTTTAACAGAAGAAAAAACTAATTATAATGTCTTTATTCTGAAAGAAATACCCTGTCTCCAGTCTTTTTTCTGGATTACATGAATACCACACTGTCTGCAACTCCGTGATGATTTTTGCATTACTTGCTCTCCCTGGACTATCAGTTGGTCATATAATAAACTATATGGCTGTTTGAGTCCTTTCAAACTGATGGTTGTATTCTAAATTAGATGTTTCTTTACATTTTGCTTGCCAGTAATTTTCTCTTAAGTGCCAGCTTCCAGATTTCTCACAGAATCCATCTAATTCTAAATACTGCTTCTCTGCTCATTAACTCAGAGAACGTGGCCAAATCTCAGCTGTAAGTGATACTGCTATTGGCAGTGCTCTGCTTTGGGTGGTGAACTCGGCTGGGGGATTCTCTTTCTGCTATTTGTTTGTGCAGTACCTAGCTGAAGGAGGATTTAATCCCTGCTTGGACCCTTTACGCACCATCACATACTAGAAGCAGTAATTCAATTGCTTACTCAGCCTGAGTTTGCTCTTATTTGTGCAAATTGTCAGACACTGTTGAGTGTTATTAACTACAACCATTGAGTGTGTATTTACAGTAATTTCATGACCATAACGCGCACCGGACTATAAGGCACACTATTTTTTTGCAGCGAGAAGCCGCACGGCGCACAACAAAGTAGCGAATTACTGGCAGGTTCTCAATTTGCAAAGTTTTTCGCTGCTTTTTTGCCACTTTTTCACGGCGATTTTTTGCCGCTTTTTGCCGCTATTTTTCACCACTTTTTCGCCGCTTTCCACGGCGGTTTTTTGACGCTATTTGGCCACTTTTTGCCACAATTTTTCGATGCTTTTCGCCACGATTTTTCAACGCTTATTCGCGGCGAATTTTTGCCACTTGTCGGTGGGTTTTCGCCACAATTTTTCGCCGTTTTTCAGCGGCTTTTCGCCATGATTTTTCAACACTTTTTGGCAGCTTTTCGCTGCGACTTTTCGACAATTTTTGGCTGCTTTTTGTGGTGATTTTTCACCGCTTTTCCACGGCACTTTTCCGACGCTTTTTCGACGCTTTTCCACAGCACTTTCTCACCACTTCTCGGCACTTTCCTGTGGCGCTCCTTGGCGCTTACCCGCGGCCACGCCGCTTCCCCCCGCTTCTCCCTGCCCGGTGGCTGTGCCGGTTCCTGATTTCCCCCACCCGGCGGCTGCGGCTCCCACGGTTCCCGACTCCCCCCGCAGCACGGCCGCAGCTCCCGCAGGTCCTGGCTCAGTTTGCAGACCGCACTTCCGGGTTTGCAATTTTCGAACTTTGTAGATCAGATAAGGTGCACCGGACTATAAGGCGCACTTCCGAGTCTGAGGGAAAATTTTAGTCAAAAGGGTGCGCCTTATAGTTGTGAAATTACTGTAATTAGCATGTGGGCTTTCTGACAAAACTGTGGCAATGCCAAGGTCAACTACTTTTCCACCCAGCAGTGTGTACCTTGCTGGGCACAAAGCATGGGGCTGGGTGCTCACCTCTGACAGCTGCAGGCACATCACCTGTGGTTGCCAGTGTTCCCTGCACCATGTATAGCTGTGTGTTCATCAGGTGTGTGCTTGAAATCCTGAGCTTTAGAAACAAGTCAAAACCGCCTTTGTGTGAACAGTGCTAGTGGTCCACCAAGAGCCTTCAGCGTGTCTCTACCGTGTGAAGATGTTTCTTTCCTCAGCAATTAATGATCAGCTGGTTTTCATGACACTTTTCCTTCATAAAGCATTGTTTTTGTATTTGTGAACTGGTAGAGTAGGGATCTGCTCTGCTTACAGAAGAGCTTATTTTCTTTGCAGCTAGTAATGACTGTTTATTTTGTCATAACAATGGAGATAAGATTCTGTGATCCTGTTCAGCTGTACCATGATCCACATCTTCTTGGGAAGGAAACAGATAGCTCTTTTCTACAAGTCTCCAAAAACTGTAAGCAGCTTGAGGGTCAAACTTGTGTTGTGCTATAGAAAATCAAGGTGTTATGCAGGTGCAAATAAAAATAACTACAAAATAGTGATAGAGCAATCACTATTCAATTATAAATTCATGTGAAAGAGGATGTTTAACCTCTCAATGAGGTCACTTTGAAGTAGATATGACCTCATATTTTACATCACCTCCATTGTAAGATTGTTGGAGTTTCTAAATGATGTAACTTAAGACACATCTGAATACAGTGTGTGATTGTTTTTGCCTCCAAATTTCACATTTTCACACTTTTTTTGACTATCTTTCTCTATGCTCGAGAGATTTTGTAAAGTTTTGAAAGTCTGTCTAACGATTCAGTTTATTCTGCTGTGTGTTTTGTTGCACAAGCAAATATAGTTTGCATTATTCAACACAACACTGATAAATATTGTAAAACAAATACAAGGAAAATCCACTTAAAAACTAAAACCACAAAAACTGGAATGAAAATCAGAAATTAAAGACAAACTAATTTCAGTTTAGCAAAAAACTGGTTTTGGTTTGAGGTTTTCTTATTTTTTTGGGGAATATCACATGCTAAATCTCTCTTCTTTTTAAGAGAGGGAGATGTTATGAAAGTTAATGTGTGTGCTTTTGGCCATTAAATTATTACCAAAATATTACAAAAATTACTGAAATGCTACTACTGGAAACTGTAAATTTCATTCTCTAGAAGTATTTGACTAGATCATAAGACAGATCAGTAAGTAGGAACAGAAGCATAAGCATGTGCTGAATTAACTTTTCTTTATTATTTATAAAAGTTATGACTCTATGCTGCTGGCAATGCTAAATTTCCCATTTGAGACCTTTGGAATTGATCACATTCTTGAGGAGCTAAAGCCTCAGCTTTCACACAACATCAAATGGTTTATTTATATTTAAATATCTGAATATATTTAAATATTTAAATATATTTCAATATTTAAATCAGTCCTCCTTTGTTAACCTTTGTTCGAGCAATTTTTCAATTTTTCACTATGTGGATAACCAGGCACTTGAATAAGTTGTTGAGAAAGGCCACGTAATTTCTGTTCTCAAAGATATTAAAAACTGGACTAGAAAAGGCCCTGAGAACCTGATCTAATTCTTACGTTAGGTCTAATCCAGGAGCTGCTCTGAGTGGGGAACGAGATGATCTCCAGAGATCCTTCTGAACTTAAATTATTCAATGGTTTTGTGCTTTTATGGGTGTTTTAACACTTATGACAAACTATTGAATGCAATTCAACAACAGTGCTGTCAAACAAGGTAAATTTGTGTTCTGAGGATGGAAGAGACTTTGTCCTAAGTCTTGTGATCATTGCAGCTTGTTATTCTGTCTTGTCTTCCTTCTGCCTTTGGAATGACTTTCAAGGGTGGAATATGTTTTGTAGCTGTCCACAGCATGATGGACACTCAAGGGATCTGGAAATACACTCAGCTGTACACAAAAGGAAAATAATCTAAATATAGACTCTTCCATAGTTAAGCTCTTCCTGCTGGACTTAAATTAATTTTGTTTTAAAAAGAGAAGGATCCTGTACACTTCCCATCACCAGATCCTGTGCACTTCCCATCACCAGATCCAAGCATAAGTGCAGTTTACAAACAATGCAGAAGAGCAGAAATCCCAAAGGAGATTGAAGCGTTTTCTTGAGATAACATTGTCCATTTCTAATCCAAGTTGAGTGTCACACAGATTAAACTGTGTTGTTTGGGAGCCAGCCTTCCAGGTTGCCAATGCAAGCACCTGAGTAGAACAAAATGGGCATTTCTGAATGTGGATTTGACATCAAACTATGTTTTGCAAGTTGCAAAGTGCTGGCAGGCACCCACCTCATTGTAGAACCTCATAAGCATGTGGAGATGAAGGAGGAAGATGATGGGTTGCAGTTGCAGGTACCAAGGGAAACAAGATGTCTCCTTACTTTTTAACTCTTCTATTTTCTGGGAGGGGTTTGTTTTGTGTTTATTTGTTTTGTTATTCATCATACAGCACCATCTGAGACCCAATGCTCCCGGTCCCTGTGCTGAGGTGTGCAGTCTGGCACAGCCTCAGCTGCTGTGGTGGGCTCGTGGCCCTCATGGGATACTCCCCCAGCACTGGGTTCTGGCACCAAGAGGTCACAAAACAAAAAATATGTTCTTTTGATCTCTACAGTAAGTATTGAACCAGTTAGTTATGTCTGTAAATTGTTCCCCAAAGAAAAATGGCATAAAGCCTTCATTTCAGAATGTAACTATCTACTACAACTTATCACAGCGAGCGCTTTTTCATGTGCCAGATATAAACTGACTTGTATCCTATGGACTCTTCATTTTACCAATCCACGATGAATGAATCTAACTGAACAAAGCTTCCTACTACTTCTTTCTTCTCCCACCCAATGCCATGCCATGACTGAAATGCTTAAATCTGACGTACAGTTAAGACACAGAGAGGCTTTGTGAATTGAAGGAACTCTTTCTAGCTTTGCTGCCACCTCATTTCAGTTTAGGATGTAAGAAAAATCTTATCATCAGTTTCTTTTTGCAGTCCCCGATACTTTCCAAATGAAGGCATTTTTTTGAGTAAACTTAAAATAGATCACTCTGTTCTACTCACTAGGTTGGAGAGGCTTCTGATTCTGTATTATACAGCTGAAAAAAATACATCTTTAGCATACACATCTGTATTTTCTATGAAGAAGGGGGGTGATTCAGTGATTCTATGGATGATCCCAAAGAACCCCATAAATCCTGGATCCTTTACTGGCCATATGCAGAGCAAGGAGGCAATAAAAAGAACTTTATTGTTGGGCAGGAACCAATTGAATAGGGGTTGCTAAAAATGTTTCTTTGGATCACATTCTGATGGCTTCAAACAAGGTTTTGTCCACATGCTTTTTTCTAGTCCTATACTGTAAAGAGTGCAGAATTGATGAGTGATAAAGGTTTTCTTCATTTTCTGAAAGTCTCCATTGCACTGTCAATCAAATCACCAATAACTTCTTCAGTCCATTGGAAAAAAGGAACAACAGATGCAGTTTTCAGTTCATATCTTGAGCTTGCAAATGAAGCTATGTTTTAGAACTGATGTGTCTAATTTTTAACTTCTTTCCTGTACTGTTTCATACGTGAGAGAGGATAAAAAAGTAGTGTTCTCCCTTTTCTATTCATTGGGATTTATGAGTCTTTTGTTGGGCTGGATTTTGTCTACACCTTGTGATCCTCACACATTCCCTTCTCTACAGTTTTTTCTTTCCCCACTGCCCTAATAAAATTAGGCTTTTATCCTCTTCTGAGCTGACACCTTTTAAGTATTCTTTGGAGAGCTTTTTGTACTGCCACCAACCTTTCCTGTGCCAAGTGCATCATTCAGCTCTCATTTCAGCTGTGTTGAAGGGATCTTTGTGATTTTGCTCATCAGCTTCTGTACTTGCTCAGCAGTTATTTTTAAAAAAAAATCTCATCTCACATTGAAGTAAGAAAAGTTAAAATTATTAAACAGCTCGCAGCACTTCTGCTGCCATTCAGGTGTGTAGATCTGAAGGTCCTTAATCACAGAGCTGGGTGAGCACCACGGCTCCTGTTTTGCAGCCAGAGGAGGTGAGGCAGTGATTGTGTCTCCAAGCATGGATGGAGGTGAGATCTCTGGGCTATAATCCTGTGCCCTGACTGCCCCTGGTGCCCCACTCTGCTGTAAACTAGCTCGCCCTGCTTAGGAAAAATGAAAAGGAAAAGAAATGGATGCACTGTTCTCCTTGTACGTGCTGTCTCTGGTTTAAGGTGAGTGAGGGCCAACCATGGGCAGATCATCTCAATGACAGCAGCACGCTGGCTGCTCTGCAGGAGCTGCTGACACTCATGCTATGCTTCTGCAGTGAACAGGGAATGTTTGGAGCTGACACAGGGAGAGAACACAATCCTCTGGAGAGGTCTGGTATTGGCACAGTACCCTGCCTTGGCAGACTTTTAAAGTTAAATTTGGTTTCTTTGTGTCACACCTTGCTTGGGAGTGTGCAAATCTTCTTAGAATGGTTCTGGCAATAGTCTGATTTTTGGAGAATTTTCTGGATTAGGAAAATCTACTGGTGAAAATGATATGCTTTAAAAAATACTTGTTCTTTGTGAAAAATTGTAATGGCAATTTAAGAGTGACTGAACAGGAAGGGAAAGCCCAGTCCAGCTACCTGCCAGAGCTGCAATATCTGCAACAGTTCTTCCTTGTGGAAACACCCGGAATGGTTGATCTAGGACAGCTTCTCTTCCTCACAACCACTGATTGTATGGTCTGTAATTCTTTTCTGGATGTGTGAAAGGTTTGCATGCCTGACTAGCTCGAGTTCATTGGATGTTAGGGCTTCTTGAGAGGGTGAGGGAGAAGGTTTGTGCAATTTTATCTCTCTCATTATCTTTCTGCTCTTTTTTCATTTATCTCTGTTTTGTGCACCTCTCAACACCTCCCAGGGAGCTGAGAGATCAGGGGCTGCACCCAAGCTGTCTCCTCTATAATCCTGGCAGCCCACTGGATTTAGCTGGATAGTGGGAGAGTTATGTGAGTGAGTGAGTTAACTCACCTTCATCCAGGAAACCAAAGCAGATAATTTTTTGTGACAATCTCAGCAAAGATGATACAGAAACATTTGAAGTAAATCAGATTTGCACAATGCACAGAGTTAATTCACAATGTATCACCACCATGGTTTTCCAAGGTTATCCCATTTACCTGGAATAAATATTTACATCTAAGCAAATCAAGTGCATAACGTTGCTAATAATAAATAAATAAAAGGCAGCAGGGCTCTTCAAATTCTATTACAAAGGCTCATTTGAAGTGTATCTCCAAATCAAGATCAATGCACCTAACCAAACACAACCGGGATCTAAAAGCTGATTATCTTTCTGGTTTCAGCAAAGAGAAACTCCTCCTGCTAACCCTGCACTGCAGCTGCCCCTGCAGTACCAGGGCTGATTTGAGTGGGCTGTGCATTGCTCACACACAGAAATGTGCTATAAGCTCCCAGTTAGCCTTCAAGTCACCTCTTTCCATTGCTGAGACAACCTCAGAAAGCTTTTTTAGGAATAATGCCACTTTCTTGCTTATCATTTGTGTCAGCTCTTGTGTTACAGTGCTTATGGATTCCATACAGTCATACACTCTGACAGCAAATACTACTTCCAAGGATTTCAAAGATTCTTAGTCACTAAACCCAAAAAATCCTGTTGACTTTCTAACTCTGTCCTGCTTTACACAGTGCAATAAAGCATTAGCAGTTTGGAGGTGTAAGAATTTTACTGTCATATCACTGCTTTGCCGTACAAATTAGACACTTCACGAGTGGTTGGTTCTTCCTGTTGCCACAAATTCATTTATCTGGTTGTATTTATACAATTAGCCTTGTTTAGCAGGCATCTCTAACTGAATAATAAGATTATACAAGGGAATCCTTTACAAATTCAACATGGCATAATTACTATACATAAATAATAAAATATGATGAGCTAATAGTTTTTTAGCGTAGCAGAAACTCTTTTCAATGCATTGACTCTGGGTCTTTTCAAATCTGGAGGCCATGGCTCTGCAGAACTCCAGCAGTGTCCTATAAACTTGTCTGACATTATTACCAACCTGCTCCAGGGGTGCCTTTTCCAAAGTCAGAGGGTTCACTCCTTCCTGATTTAGCATTGTTCTGGGTTCAGAGTCAGCAGTGACTCCTGGGGTTGATGTAGGCTATTTTGTGCTTGCATGCTTGTTTGTACCTGAATATCATATAATATCTATGAATTATCTGTTAAATATGTATTGACATGGAATATGTCAATAGACACAATAGGCAACAAAAAACAAGGCTGCAGCTTAAATCTCATCCCTGAATTTCTCTTTCCTCTCCTGTGTTCTGGTCCCTGCAGGCAGTTTACTGCAGGAAGCTATACACTAATCAGCCTGTAAAATGCTGCTCTGGGGCAGACAGGCTTGGGCAGATAATAGACTTGCCTCACTTGACAAAAAGATAAAAGAGTGCATTTTGTTCCTCATTATTTCACCAGTTTGGGGAGGTGAGTTCTTTCCCTCTCTTGTTTAAACCACATAAACCATGCCAAGTGTCATGACAGGAGTGGGAGCCTGCCGATGTAGCCCTATAATTACAAAATTCCCATGCATGAGGCTAAAGGGGTGTGTTCAGGCCACTTCCTGACTCACTCATCCATAGATCAAAAACCCAAGTAAGATAAAGAAAGCAAGATGCCCAGGAAATGTAACATGCTCCATACTGCTAATTCAGACAGACTTATTTTTTTTGTTGTGGTCAGGAGCTGACTCACGTGGCAATTCTGCCTTGCCACCTCATTGTAACATTATGTAAGTATTATACAGGTTAGCAAGACGAAAGTCTGCTGTCCTGCTGGGGCCAAGCATTTTGTCTTCCTTCCCTTGGTCATTTTTCTTTAGCAGAGCATCCTCATCAGATTATGCTGCCCAAACTAGTAGCAGAAGAAAAATCTGTCAAGCAACCCAATGAAATATTACTCCAATTTATCTTGTCTACTCGTCTGCTTGCTTGCTGGCATAATCCCACCACAGAAACACCTTGGTTTTTGTGAATGCCTCAGCTGTACTCCTTAATCTGTCTCTGTACAAACACAGAACATGTGAACACAAATAGTAGTTAGGAATATCAGCCTCTGAGTATTTGCTTTCTTGATTAATATTTTACACTCTTAAAGTCAAACTAATACCAAATTGTTTCAAAGTCTCAGTGCTTGGGGCTGGGGTTTGGCAGACTGGTTCACCAGATGTTTACAGATACCCAGGGAGGACAGGCAGGAGGGTTTTACTGGCATCAGCCTCTGATCTGCTCAGACTGATGATCGTGGTATTTTAATTCTCATGAAAAGCACCATGGCCTTTTCAGCAAGAGTGTGAGGCCAAGAACTTGGTCCTGCAGCTCTGCCGAGCGTGTGTACAAACTTCTCACAAGCGAGAGAGTTAAGATCGTCTGTCAACAGTTCTGTCCCATAATGTGCTGAGAAGTCTGGCCCTGCTCCAGGACTAATTTTAAGCATATGAGTAGCTTCCTTCAAGTCAGTGAGAGCAGCAGAGTGAGCTGCTGGCTCCATGAGAAGGATGCTTAGGCGCTGGTGCAGTGCAGGCAGAGTCTGTTCCATCCCAAAGGATGAGCACACGGGTTTGCAACCCAGGTTCAGCCACCCCCTTCCCTACAGACAAGCTCCCAGGGCACGTTAGGGACTGTCAGGGCTGCTGCACTGCTCATATTGCATAGGATTTCCTGGACTGCCTGGCCAGTTCCCATGCACCATGGCAAGCACACGGGATATGTCTTTTCCTGTATTTTTGCAGTCCCCCTCTTCCAGAGGCTTGGGAGTGAAGGCTGGCAGCTGGCAAGAAAAATGTTTATTGCACACGTACAGATAAATCCCACTGGATGTACCAGCCTTACCTTGCCTGTGCTATTCATCTGGGTGTGTGCACAGAGCTGCACAGATGCAATTGTGTCTGTCTGAGAGGAAAGCACAGTCAGAACCATGACTTGAGTCTATAAAAGCCTCGACTCTTAACCTTTACTAATGTGAACACCCAAAGCAATGTCAAAATGTTTTTACAATATTACTGGTTTTGGTTTTTGGGTTTTTTTCTGCTTAGCATGAGTGACATGGGTCTGTACTTTCATGTAAAAGTCATGTAGATCACATTTTTAGCAGCCAAAGAGTTTAACAGCTTTCAGCTGCTTTTGTTGTACTTATCTACTGAAATGTTTCTGGACATGTACAATTACTAGAATGCTAATTTAGTTGCAGTTTTCAGGATTTCCTAGTGAAGATTACATCTTCAAAGTTAATACAGTATGCCCATCCTTTATCTAAATCACTCACTATCTCAGCGAAGGCCATGTCTATTACAGAGCAGCACTTACATGAAAAACTCTTATTATCTAAGCACATTTAACTAGGTAAGTTCCATATCTCCCTACAATGTTAGCTAGATAAAGAAGGCTACTGCATATTCAAGACACAGCCTACAGAAAAAGCAATGTACCCATATGGATCTCTGCTTTATTAAAAAAGTCTCATTCTTACCCAACTTTTTTAGGTTCCCATCTATCCTAGCGATTTTTTTTTTAGATACATTGATGCCTCCCCAGCTTTCTATTTTCTATGCTTTGTTTCTCTTCTTCCTAATTTCCAGAAGATGTAATTTCTTTCCTTTTCTAGCTGAACAGAAATACTAACATTACAAACCAGTCAAATGTACCAGATGGGTACTGGCAAATGACTGGATAATTCCTGTCCTTTATTATGTTGAGCCAGGCAGCTCTTATGCTTATCAACCCAATTAATTAAAAAGATTTCTTTTTGCCCATGTTCCTTTCCTGTGACCTAACCTGATGAATATGTTTGCTACATTGAAAATACCCCTTGAAGAGCACCTTGCTTTCCTCTTCCAAACAGCTGTGCAGGGCTGAGCAGCTTTTAAAACTCAAGGATTCTCCAGGCAGTCAAATAGTTTTGCTGGTTGCTATTGTTTTAGCATTTCAATTCTTGTGAACTGCACCGTAATCTTGCCCAAAGAAGTTTGCTTAAATTTCCCTTGCCGTTTCAGATGCTATGAATTAAAAAATCAAACTAATTAATGCAGATTATAGTAGAAAATGTTGGCAATTACGAATCAGAACCAAGGCTTTCTTGAGAAGTGTTTTCTTTAACTTACAAGTAGAAATTCAGGAACTTGTGCTATCGACAAGGAAGCCCAGGAACAATGGCTCTTTCCTGTAAGTATCAGCAAAGTGATGACTAAACAGGCACTCAATAGGCAGACAGTGAGCAGG
>PYHW01010620.1:606093-649991 GCA_013186435.1 Turdus rufiventris | reverse complement strand
TGTGTCAAGGTAATTTGGTAATAAAATATACCTCCATATGGTCCAAGCCTCTTGTGCAGCTGCATCACACCTGCATTTCAAATTATGTTCAGGAAAAACAACTGTTGCCTTCTGCATAGGCTGTGTGGACTGCTGGAGAAAAGCTGGCTCAGGCAGACCCTTCCTTGGCCATCAGTTCACCTCCTCATGTCATCCTCTCAGCCATACCCTCATCCCAAGCTTCAGGGACCCAGCGTTGGTCACCCTACCAGAGATGAGCTGCACCGTGTGTACAAAAGCATCAGTTGCTTCCACCAGTAAAACAAGCACAGGTTTCTCTAGGACTACAAGCAGAGAATATACTCCTGTAAAATGCCTGATGGGCCCCAGCTGACTCTTGAAGGCCTCTCCAGGCAGGAGCAGATATGGGCTGTGACCGTGGGACAGACAGCAGCATCCTGTCTGGGGTTCATAAAGCAAGCCTGAAGGCCACAGGAGGTTCTCAGTGAGGATCCAGCTGGCACAAGACGGAAAGGACCTATGGGCTATGTTGTTTATCAAGGGTAACCAGAGGTGAATTTGGGCAAACCTGTGTTTGTGCACTGCTGGAGAGGGTATTAGTAGAATATGTATTAGAGTGAGAACCTAATTAGAATAAATACAGTTACATCAGTCAAGATCAATTAAATAAAATACATTTTGGAACCACAAAGGATGGGTAGTTAAAATAAGAAAACCCAAATTTATTTCAGCCATCCAAGTCTTGCCTTCTCATTATGACTTTTCTCAGTTCTTGATGTTTTTAATTATGATTAAACCTTTCCTCACATTCTGAGGATCTCCTTCTGGCCCAGCCCATGCTTCTGCTTATTATAGTCCTGTTTGCACACCTGGTTTGGGCATCGCTCTGACATTCTCAGCATGACAGCAAGCACCTTTGTTTAGAAATAAAGTTATATGAAATAATTTGAAAGACTTGTTGAACTTGGTCCATTATTTCCCAGAGAAATGACTGGTAAACAGATGTATTTGTCATAAATTTTTAGCTGTGTAATTTCTGCACATGAGTTTTGGCTGCAGACCATTTGCAAATAGTTTGCAATTAATATTGGACATTTGAGATTATTTGCTTTAGGCTACATGAGAAATTTCTGCACTCTTGGCTACATGAATATAACTCTTAGAATCAGGTTTCTTGTAGAAATTCTGGTGTGCATAAAAGGCATATTTACTTTCTGCAGATTCTTGAGTGTATAAAAGGATTCTGCAGATTCTTTGTAGTGTATGGTTGATCCTGCCAGGGGCTTTATACACTGTGTCTGCTCCAGAAAAAACACTTATACCTGTGTTTAACTTTAAGGACAAGATTAGTTCCCCAGAAGCCCAGTCAAAGTTAATTTGAGCATGTGTAAGAGAAAAAGCAATAAAAGTTGTTTAAAGATTATATGATCAAGAAAAAAATGGGTGTCCCTTCTTGGTCTTTAAAATGATGCCACAGTGCTGGTTTTGCTCCTGACCTGGCCCCAAGCTTGTGGCAGCTCTACCCCTGCTCAGCCAACCCCTGCCCCAATTTCCTGCTCAGCAGCAAAACCCCAGTGGCTCTGAGGGGGTTGTGCTCCCCCAGTCCTAAGGTCTCTTCACCTTCTCCATTACTTCTAAAATTCTGCACCCATCTCCACCCCCAGTCAGTATGGGGTTGGGTCTCAGCAGAACAGTTCTGAGATGTTTGAGATACAATTTCGTCCTTATAACAAGTCAAAGGAAAGGGCACACCATGATGATAAAAGCCCTCTCTTTGTAAAAACCTTTTCCAGGGATTTTCTCTTGGTGCAGGATCATGCCACACAGCAGCTATTTCTTCATAGAATGAAATACAACTTTCTTTTCTGGAGCTGGTAGAAAAAATTACCAGAGCAACAACTTATTCTGAAGGGGCTGTGGTTTGTCTTAGGACAATGGCATTATAAAAAACCTAAGGTACAAGGCACATAAAGAACCAGGGTTATCAATGCCAAATACTTATAAAACCTCAGTGAGACCTTCTGCAAGTCTGGGATGAGCAAGCCATAACTTTCATAAATGCTTCTTGCTTTACAAAAACCCTATAGCATCACAAACACTGCCTTTGCTTCTACTCTCTGCATTATAGCATAACCAGGACCAAGGATAACACTTGTCAACACTGTCACCTCATTATATGTTTCTCATTACTGTCTGAGAATTGTTGGGACAATTTCATAAAGGCCAACTTCATACTCTGCCTTCCACTTGTCAGTTCTTCTAACTGAGCTCCCCACTGGCTAAATTCTTCTGTCATACCCCAAAGGCCAAATCAGTTGGTATAAATGTAGATGGTTTCAGTGACTTTGAATAAATAACACCAGTTTATATCAGTTCCAGCTTTATCCCATGACACTTCTTTCCCTCCAATGTAAGTGAAAACTTGTCCCTTTGTAAAGCTGATTACCTCGGGAAGGCACCTGTCTTGATTTTTTTATGATAGAATAAAATCTTCTAGGAGCATGCTGTGCTCTGGAGCCCAGTACAGAAATTCCCAGGCTAGGTGTGACCAACCTGGGCATGAGAATGCCTTGAGCCCTGCTAGAAGCCCTCTCCAGTGGCAGAACATGCAGAGCTGCTCATTGGGAGGCAATATGGAGCATTTTGCATTCTACTCCCATTGTACAGCCTCAGGATGCTGAGTCCTCCCCAATTGCCACTGTGGCTCCTAATTCCAGAGCTCTAGGCTAAACACTTGTACAATTTTCCAGCATTTTAAATTTCTACTCCTGGGCAAAACTCATTGCTCCAGTAGTTCGTTCTCCAGACATTCTGTGGGAATGATGGTCACTGATGGTCACTCGTGGTGATGCCATATGTTCATGGATCTGCTTTCTGTTGCAGCAGCATGGATGGCCACCATCCCACTATTATTATTGGTGTAGTAAGAGACCATGTTGGCCCATTTTGTCTAGGTCTGGGGGAGCAGATATCCTGTGCTGGTGTAGACAGTCCTGATGTTCAACAACTTTCCCAGCCCTTCAACAAAAGGCTTTGCACTCCTATCTGGTCTTCATGATTCACAGGGATGCAGGATTTTCCTGGTCTCTGCCTTTTCTGAGCTGCAGCCTTGGGATCTCATCATTCATCATGCTGCCACAGGGAGGTGGGGAATGGAGACTGCCCTGCTCCTGCCCGGTGCAGTGGGGTGGAACAGCTCAGCAGGAGCACAGCTTTGGCCAGGAGAGATCCCTGCTTCCTGTTTGTCCCCTTTGCTAAAGAAACCTAATCCAACAGCAAATAAAAAACCGATTGATAAATCCTTTAGACTTAGGTCTGACTTAAAACTGTATCAAAACTTAATCCCCCCTTTCCAAATGTGGTCACCTGGATGATGACAGAAAATGCTGGCGTTGCAATAAAGACTGCCTGTGGTTTTTCTCTGTTAGCAATCAGAGGGCTTCAGACCTCAAATTTCAAGAGCGTGAACCTATCCTCTGCTACAAAAGCTATTTCTATTAATAAATATGTAAAATTAAGGGGGAGTTGGGTGTCCTGTCCATCCACCTCAGCATGCAATAACAGTTGTCGGTAAGCCCCATGTGAGAAATAAGTCCTCACAGCTGCTATCCTGTTAACTTTAGCTATTTTGTTATTTTGGCTAAGTTGTCAAAACGTTCATTTCCTGATGTCTGGGAAACTGGCTGAACAGCATATACAGCACTGGGCTCTGCTGCTTGCTCCTGAGATAGAGGGAGGCTGGGTATGAGACGCTGGCCTTCGGCAAATGGTAATGCAAAGAAAGGACTGCTCTTAGTTCCTCAGCAGCAATTTTATCTTATCTGCACACATTGCTCTTTCCAAATCAAGAGCAGCCTTTTCATTATTATAAACACCAGAGAGTGGGAAAATATTCCCTGAGGCAAGAAGCAGCACTTGAAGTAAAGCACTGTGGTGGAAACTGCAGCGTGCAGCAAAATTACTCACTCCTTAAGACATATTCCTGCTCTCACTGCAAAAGTCACTTTTCTCCAAAAGACACACGGCCTAGGGTCAGCTCCTCGAGTCCAGTGAGACCATATTAAAGGACAACATGCTGAGTCACAGCTTTAAATTGTGCAGGACTTGATCTCACAGCGTGCTGCAGATGAGTGTCCAAGCTGCAGTCCCATAGTGCCTCATAGTCAGCCTCAAAACACTCTTCCTGTTTGTGAAACCCATGGGAGACACATATATGCTTAAAACTGAGGACACAAGCTGAAACCTCTTCAGGGATAGCAAGGGCAGGACCTTGCAAGACTGAACTAAAACAAACCATAAGTAACTGGACCTACGTGAGGTCAAATCACAAGTGTTGTCAGAGGTGATGTCCAAATAAAATTACCTTCTTTAGCAAAGAAAAATGCATATTGAAAAATAGGGTTTTTTCAATTAACCTTTTTTAATTTTATGCCTCCTCTCACCTGTTTTCCTGAGCTCTGATGCTGCTGCTTTATTAATTATGAACATCCTCATTGTTGCTACCCTTCCTGTGGTTCTGCTTGTTGTTCACTGCAATATGTCTTGCAGTGCTGCTGTATCATTTCACCCCACATTTTTTCCAGCGAAGTGACTGAGCCTGCCTGCAGTTGGAAGATGGTGTTTGTGAGAATGTGGTCAAAGTGCACCGCACAGCACAGGATGACAGCCTCAAAGTCAGCCCTGCAGCTGTTGTGCTTCTTTGAAAAAGGCCTCAGTCAGCTCTTACAAATTTGCTGATGTTTTTTCATTTCCATCAAACAGGCTAGAGTCCCAGAACTGTTTCTTTCCCCATCTGCTCCTGCCTTCCCAGCACACCTCGCTGAGAGCTTGCTGGAAAGGTTTCCCCTCTGTTTGAAAGCCTGCTGGCATTCTGAACGAGGTCACTGCAGCAAGGTGCTCACAGGCGGTCAGAACTCAGCACAGCCTTGAAATGTGATTGTATCAGATCCTTTCCTTTTTAATAGGTATGAGCTTTTTTAATCAACAGCTTCCAAAAGGGAGAAAGAAAAGCAAAATTTGTATGGAGTTAAGGTTGGTGAAAACTCCAGGGCAATCCTCCAGACTCTGTGCCCTCAGGAAGGAACAGGAGAATACAAAGAGGGAATTGAGAATGTGATTCAGTCTGTAAAGGCAAGTGACACTGCTGCTTATGCCAGTTCTGAAGATGACTTTTTGGAAAACAGGAAGCTTTGCAGAGAACATGATCCACTAGACTCAGCTGAGAGAGCAGTATTCTGGTGGAATTTCACGATTTACCAAATCAGACCTGACTGTTCACTGCCAGGAAGGAGTTGGTCTATGCTTCCCAGCTTTTATCATAAGTTGTCTACTCTCTAATAATTGCATGATTATGGGTTGTGTTGGTCTGTTGATCTGATGGAAAGCTGTTTCTTGGAACTGGGTCTGTCTTCTGCCAGATGAATTCAATTGACCAACTCACTGTAACTCTATGATTATGTCAATAAAGAGAAGTGACAACTTATGCCTGGAAGGGATCCCTTCCAGTGCCCCTGGATCAGGCTGGAAAAAGTGAAATATTCAGCTTCATTTTCAGATGCCATGTCTGAGGCACCAGTTGGCCAGCAATATTCAGATTAGCCCTAAAACCAGTACTCTGTTGAGGGTGGGAAGGATCTGTGTTTCCTCTAGGACTGTAGCACTAATGCTGGCCCTAAGAAATCCACAGGGATGTCGGGGGAAGAAGCTGGGACCATCTTTCTCAGAAGTAGTCTCAGCTCAGCCCAGATGTGAAGCACAACATCAGGGCCTGAACCTGCTGTGTTTATGGGTAATGCAAGTTCAATTTTCTGTCTCTGGTTGAGAGGAATACTACTAGTGAAACACAAGTCCCAAAGTTTTTCAGTAATATCAGTCCATGTGTGTCATGGTGAACGATTCAAGCTCAAGATTTTGAAAGCTGACCATCCAGCAGATTTGGCTGTTGCTACAACTATGTGGTCAAAAATATGTTTATCCACCAGAAGAGCTAAGTTCCTACTCGTGCAGTTTCATTTACCATGGCAGGGAGCACAGTAGCACTCACCACATGAAAGGAAGATGGGGGCTCAAGCCATGGCATCAACAGCACAGCTCTGAGTGAGCACAGAGGTCTTTGCCCATGTTGGCAGTGATGGATACTTTTTTGTTAGAAGATGGTAGGCATGACTTGGTAAGAAAGTGGAAGGGGAAGCTCCAAAGCCACTTCTGTGCTCAGTAATGCTCCATTGTCACCTTCCTGGATGTATCATGGGACTGGCGAAGTATTGCATGACCAGCTTAGTCCATGCTGTGGAAGATCTCAGAAGCAGGATACATACCCAGGCAGATGTGATGGATTAGGTGTCCAGGTCTCTTCAGTCTTCTTTCCTAAAGGATATTGCCCTTAGTGAACCATTGCAGCTTAGAATCTTTTCACAAAATAGGCACTCATTCTGAGATTTTCCTGGGCTGTAAACCCCATGGATTCACAGAGGTCAATGAGATGTCCTACAGCAAAAGTAACAGCTTCTGAGAAATGGGTGACAGAAATAACCATGAGTTTTTCCAGCTCATAAATCAGGCATTTTTTCAAGGAAAAACCACAATTTCTGTTTTCTTAATCATTTACATTCATTTTAAAACAAGAAACTATGCATAAAATTTGGGGTCTGTGGACTTACTTCCCCCAAGTAAAGTTACTGATTCTTGGAAAAAGGGAATTAGATGCTTAGACACACAGAGCTTCCTCTACTGTTTGTTGTTTGGGGTTGTTTTCTCAGAGAGTGAGTGGGAAGAAAACAAAATGAAGGAAGCAATACCTTCAAGATGTGTGAAAAAACACTAAAGATAGCATGATTTCTGCCCAGAATGGCATTTGGGATTTATTAGAACCATTGAAATAAAATACCTTATGCCTTACTAATTAATTTCTCTCTGATGACTATAAATGGAATAGACTGCCAACTCTTCCTGTAAAACCAGCTGAGGGAAAACTATTTGAGCCTTCTGGTATTTTTCTTTCTACTTTTTTTTACTTGGATTTGATAGGTACAGAAATTTCACCATGTTTGCACTTTCCCCTTACTTAATCTTTAGTCTTAAAAGCACAGTGTGCTTTAGATGACAATGGAAAAATGTATAGTAAACTGGGCTGGGATATAGAACAGCCCCTGCTTTAAAATGCATTATAGGAAGTGGGATAGGCACACAAAATAAGTGCTCTGCTTCCTGACAGTTCATTTTCCATCGTTTTATTGTATCTAGGTCTGGGTGTGCTTGCCACTTTCGCTGGAAATCTATGTTTGTCTCTGAGTTATAAGGAAAGATTCAAGGAGCAAAAATCAGATGGAAATATCCCCCATACTGAAGGGGGCTACTAGAGCCTTTTGCGACAAGATTCCTTTTATGTGTGAAATATTTATTAGTCCTTGCCTGTTCATTATTTGAAGGGATATCTGAAGCAGTGCATCCTTGGGGAATTATGAGGGGAGCAGAGAGAATGTTTACAATGAAAATGGTGCTTAATCTCCATGAATGACAGGAAAAGATTAAGCAAACAACAGATAAACCATCTTATCATTCAGAAGTATACGCGCTGAATGCGTTGTAAAATAAATACACTGCTGGTCTTTAAATCCTTCGTGCATCAAAGGACCAGGAGCACAAAAAGGACTTACCTCAAACAGGATTTACATGGACTATCCATCCAAAGATTTAAAAGTACTTCCATTGATTGACTGTTCCAGTCTAGCATCTGAGCTGGCCTGGATGTCCCTGTTGGGCCCAGAAATTTATCTGCTTGTTGTGTTGCCTCCATAGCCAGGGTGATGCTGGCTGCAGCAGCTCCTTCTCCTCCACTGGGATTCACAAACTAGGCAAAGTGGCCTGTGTTCCTATGCTGGCTTCACTGGGCTATAACAGGACTTTATTTTAGGAAAGCCCACCATGGTAGCCCATTTGTTACACAGCACAGCAGTCTACTGGCATAGCCAATAACGTGTGGCTGGGGGTTTATGCCCATTCTTGTTAATGGTAACTCAAAACTGTAGTTGCTAACACTGGATTAAGACTGTCAGGCTCTAACAAAACCTAAGAAAAACCTATATATTTACAGACTGTGACCTCTGGATTGACAATGGTAATTTTGAGAAGCTTTTCACAGTAGGAAAAATTTCTGTGCCTGTATCAATTAGGTGAGAGTTCTTGAGATACTTCTCTCACATGTTCGGAAGATTGTCTCTTCAGATACTGTGTTATTTTCTCACTATAACCTCATCTCTCAAAATGAAAGCATTTTTCTATCACTAAACATAGCAAGCCCAGACACTTGCAGCCCTCATAAAAGTTCGTTTTGCAGAACCTTTCCTGGTGTTTGACATCAAATGGAAGTTTGTCCTTATCCAGTCCATTGCAAGTCCTCCAGGGTATAAAGGCTGCCATTCCAAAGTGTTATATGGCTATTACTAAAGTTGATTCAAAGATAAGGGACAATTTCATTCACCTCTGGAAAAGGACAATGTACAAACCCTTCAGTGTGATGGATAAAGTGTGGAGAGCCTGATTTGTTGTGTCATCTCCCAAAATAAGTCTTTTCCAGGTTAAGGCTCTCCCCAAATATCAATTCCAAAACTTGACACAAGTTTTTTGCCTGTATTGCAACTTTATTGTCTATCACTGTGTGTTGATGTTCACTTTGAAGAAAATGGTGGCTCTGTTCCTCCGGCATAAAAAAGCCCACCACACTCACAGTAGAGGATTATATCTTTCCCTATTACACTTTTAAAAGGAATGGCTTTAGGTAGATAATTGGTAAAATCCAACCATTAAGAATTAAATCTAACCTTTTCATACTGAAGAAATCTAGATTAATTTTACTGATGGAAACGGCCTTATCATTTACTCAATCCAATTGTAGATTAATTCCAAAGATGGGTTCCTGCCCCCTATACATAACTTTTGCAGTTGTGGGTTTTTTATAAAACCAACAGATTTCTATAGGCTGTGCAAACACTTCCTGATGAATGAAAGTTGGTGCTCTTCTTTGTGTAGGTTCTTTCTCACACAGAACACTGACCATTGTTTTTAAGAATATAGATCTGATATCTGATCTATCTAATAGCTTGTGGGTAAAATCATTTTTTACTCGCTGGTGGAAGTTATAGTGCCATGTGAGGCCTCTTTACACTGCAATCAGACCATATTTCAGATTAAGAACTACTTGACATTTCTTCTTTCATTACACTGAGCTGACGTTATTAACAGCTTCAGAGAAATTAAGTATTCTTGATTTTGGGTTACTGTCAAAAGGATTATTAAATTGAATAATCCTATCAGAAATGCTGGGGATTTTTTTTCTCTGTTTTTTGGCACTCTCGGGGCAAGTTAGTTTTAAGCAGCATTTCAGATACCTTGCAGTAACCAGTGAAGGATATTCATGCAGAGTTTTTCAGTTTGCATCAGTGCACAGGAGGTCATTGTGGTTCCTTTTTGGAAGGCACTGGCATTTTTCTACGATTTGCCATTAATACATCCAAGGCACTTTGGCATTTGTCACCTGAGGTACATTTGAACATAGTAACACAGGATTTTGTTGTAGCCCTCACTAGCATGTTCCATGGCTGTCCAAAGTCACCACACATCCACAGAGTGTTGTGCCACTCCTTGGCCTGCCTTGTCCTCCTGGAGAGCACAGCACTGGGCACTCGTGGGGGAGGACCTGTTTCCACTGCTCAGTCACTGTCCTGGGCAGGGATTTCATTTGCTGTAGCACCAGAATAGCAGCCATCTGGGGAGGTGGATCAAAAAAGGTAAAAAAAGTCCATGTTGAACTCTAACTGGACTGAGGAGACATTTTCCTTCCATGCCTGAACATATGGAGACAGATATGTTTCTCCTCCTGGCTCTGCCTTTTTAGGGTTGATTTTTTTCTCATGAAGTTACCTCCTTGATGACGTCTCCTGCAAAAATTCCCAGAGGAAAAAAGGTGGAGGAAGAAATAGGATTGGGAATATAGGAGAAAGTGTAAATTACCTTTTCCCCCTGTCACTCATAGCAGGATCTCCCTTGGGAGAAGAGGGCAGACATTTGGAGAAACAGAGCTCAGCGTTTTCGTATGTGCTATAATCCCATCCCCACGAGGAATTCATCATCCCACCCAAAGAGGCAACCAGCGTGATGCTAAACAGTCTTTGGTTCCTTTTTTACCACTCAGCTCTCCCTGCTGCAATGGAATCACCGCTTTGTTTTCATTCACCAGGGCAGTTTGAACCCAAACACATCCATTGCCATCACACAGCTATCCTACGGGCCGATGAACATAATGAGCCCTGGCCACGGAAGGTACAGGATGTGGTTGTGCTAGCAGAGCCGGCGTGCAGGTGGCAAGCCCTCGCTGCAGAGGAGCCAAGGGTCAGGAAACATGTGGAGCTAGAGGGGCGGAAGAGAAAGTGGGGAGCCTGGACTGGGTTTTCCTGATGACACGCATATCCAAGAGGAAGGCTGGAGGCTGCGGAAAGAAACTTTCGCTGAGTGCACCAGGCAAGCGTGGCAAAGCTGCCCACTCATGTGTGTTCTCCTGCCCAGCTGGGGCCATGCTTTGTGGGCCAAATGGATTAAGGAAGGGAAGCAGCATTCAAAGTCATTTAACAACTTTTAATCAGGATCTGTATTTTTTTTCCTACTAGCTAGAAACCATATACCTATATTTTCCCACTAGCCTCCTTTAATAATAATATTATATAATGGATATACATTATACAGTGGATAATATTATTGCATACCACTAGGTGTGTTATTCTCCTAGCATGTTTTGACATCCATGCCTTGATTTGCCTGAAGTATTTGTGCACCAGTTCAATCAAAATATTTTCACAGGTTCACACACATACACAAAAAAATCTAGTGACTGAAATGATAACAAGAGGATAGCAAATTCACAGTTAAACTGTGTGAACACAGTAAATAACATTATAAATGAGGCAGAGGGAAAGGAATGAAGAGACAGAGGCTTATTCCTACACAGTGACTGTTCATGAATCTGTGGACATTAGACAGATTTGTTCTTCACTGACACCTGTTGCTATATTTCTTAGGCTAAAAAAAATTGTGATTTTTAAGAATTCAGAAATTATAATTTTATGCTTGGATTCTCACCCTTTATAAATCAAATATTCCTGTATTTCTAAGTCTGACATAAAATAAGTCTTCTTGGCTAATATCAGTGACCCTGATTTCAATGTCTTCCTTCCTTGAACTGCTCAGTTACCTTTTTCTTGGCACATGACAGTCTCCAGATGTCAAAGAATAAGGAGGTGTGTCGTGTGGTGCCAACACTTCAGTGTTGGCATAGTATTTCCTGCAATAAAGGTCTAATCTCAGGCTTATGGAGAATTCCTGCTGACTCACATCCTGTGGCATTTTATGGACAAAAGACCAAAACCAGATAATCTGAGGTCCATGGCACTTTCATAAGGTTTTCACCCTTTTCACCAAATGGTTGCTTTCTCATTTCTAATGCTGATAGCTGTGGCTTCAGGAAAAAAGCCTTCCTACCAATTTAAGCCTGGAGCTTTGGCATCCCTATCTACATCAGCACCCATGTAGTTTGCACCACGTCGTTCTTGGAGTCACAATTCCCACTTCACCTCTTCTCCATTGCCCAGGATTTCACTGCTGGTCTCAGCTGAAAATACTACCACTGAATTATAACCTCTGCAGAGAAAGCAGTGCCCCAGAGGACAGCCTGGCAGCCTCCACCAGGCAGTCTCCTGGATCAGTTTTCCCAGTCTGTGGTGTTCTGTATCCAGGGCTTGCCTGGAAAATGTGATGCTGACTGTGGAAAGGAACACAGCTGGGCTCTTTCCCTGACTGCTCCCTCAGCTGCAGGATGGTTCTCTAGGAAACCCTTCAGCCCCTCCCAAGATTCTGTGCTTTCCTTATTGTTTCCTTGGCACTGTTAGACTAAATCAGCTCCTTCTGAGTTTGGCAGGAGGAAAAATGTGTCCTCATTTCTTGCTATGAGTGTTACAAGGAAAGGTCACCTTGGTGACTCCCACAGCTGAAAGGGAGGGAATGGTAACATAGTACAAGCACTGAATCAGCAATTCAGTGAAATGAAATAATTTCAAAATGCTTATCAGCTATGTTTACTGTGTAATTAATAAATGTTATGCTAGTAGAATTTCAGAAATATTCCTGACCTCTCACAAAGTACATATCTATATATATAAGAATTTATATATTATAGCTCCCATATATACGATTATATCGTTTGTCTTTTTAGAATAATCTCAACACAGTGCTAAGGTTGCTATTATACATGATCCTAAAATCCTCTTGAATAAAGTGCAGGCTCTGAGCCTTTCAACTGCTATTAATTGTCTGGCTCTAGCTTCAGCCAGGCTCAAGCTTCTAGCAAATACTCCTCTTCTCTCCTAGTAGAATTTGTACTTCAGTAATGAAGCATTGTGTCCCAGTAGGCTCCCTTTACTGCCTGTGGTTTGCAAAGGTCAGATTGCATGTCCTAATATTTCCTTTTGTCCTTAATGATTATTCTGTGAATTTTGTGCATGGCTGGTTCGGGCGTCCCCCTCCAGAAAACAATGTGGAATGTATTTTAACCTTTGGTTGGTGACAACCTTTGGTGAGACAAACCCAGTGAAGAATACAGTCAGTGCCTGGTCACTTCCTTTCCCTTCCTGTTGATGCTTTTCTTCTGGTCCCACATTGCCACACATCAGTTACTAAATGTTCAGAGGATTCGTTTTGCTATAGCCACATCAGAAAACAATGAGGAGGTGTACAATATTTGCTGTGATTTTCTTGTTGGATGAGAGATGTGAGAAAAGAGTCAGATGATTAAAAACAGTGTAATCAATCAGTCAGTTTGTTCACAAAGGTAAAATACATAGAAAACAGAGCTTTGGATTAGGTTTTCTGGCTTTGGAGTAAAGAATTCAGTTGTGAGAACTGAGGTAGCCTGCTTCCCCAGACTGTTGAAACATGATTTGTACCCCTGTAAAGAGAGTATTTTGATCAGCTAAGAAGCTGTGATACTCTCCCTGTTCCTTTTCAAACCTGACTGATTTGTGTCCTGGAGGGGAAGCCTGAACAGAAACTGAACTTGCACAGAAGTGGAATAGATCTTTTCTTTTGAACAAATGATGGCCATTATCTCATGAAGATGAGTATGAGGCAAAACAAATAAAAATACTAACATGGAAAGACACAATTAGTTGTGATGAACTTTTACACCAAGCTTGTAAGAAAAGTCTTTTGAGACATAGGTGTTAAAAACCAACTCCCGTATTACAGCTTTAAAGGGTTTAATTGAATTTAAGTTATCTGCTGCACAAGTAAATTTTGACTGTAAAAACAAGGGTTCCTCAATATTGAGATAAAAATAGTTCTTTCTTCAGAAGGACTGTGAGAGCCAGGTGTGCCAGTAGCCAAAAAAGTCTTTAGAGCAATGGTAGAGCGATGGACATCCCTCCTATATCTGTAGGAGCCCTTGCTGTGTCTTTTGTGGATCTTAAAGTTGTTTGTGTTCTAAAGTCCCTACATTATGTTCCATAATACAATTATGATTTAGTAATCCTGGCTATGAAAATACTTGGAAATCAAAATAATTATGTAGAAGGAACCGATTTGGAAGTTTTCCCAAATGCAGTTTAAGTGTTCTAGCAAGCATTAGTTGGGAAATTCTCTGTGCCATTGGCTCTGATTTGGGAAAGTCATTTGATGCAATTTTGAACCATCACTATAAAACTCTGCTTGAACGTTGGCAGCTGTTGACACATTTCAGAAGTCCTCACCAATGTTTGTCCTCAGACATCTCCCAGGAGTTCCTAGCTAGAAGAAGGGTGATGTCAGTAATGATCTGGAAGTTGGGTGGTTTTGGATTTTTTTAAGTTGTGTTGCTGAACACACAAAAAATGAGAGGAAATCCAGTCACTTCAAGACACCCTCCAAGAAAAAGGTGTAGAAGAGGTGTCAACTCAAACTGGTCACATTAGTTCTGCTAGCTGAAAAAGAATGCTGATATGTTGTTGGCTGGATGAAATATTACACTTGACCCAATAAAGAAGTACTTCATTTTGGGCTGTTTTATTAAAGAATGGGAAACCACATATGGTATTCCAATTAATTATTGAATACATGTGACTTGAATAAATCTGAGAAGAGTCTTTAATACTGACTTCAATTGTAAATTAGAATTAAATTTCATCCCTTACAAAGACCTGACAGACATGGTCTGAAATACCTCAATTGAAGTCAGTCTCAGTCTCTCCGGACAACCTTATTCAGTGCTTAACTGCCCTGAAAAATCAGGAAATGCATCCTATTATCTGAGATAAATCTTCTGTCCAGAAAATGAGACTGATTATTTCCTCTTTTACCTTCAGTGACTATAAGGATAATTGATCAGGGACCTCGAGCCTGTCCCCACTTGAAGGTTGTTATCATGCCTGTCTGTCTGGTCTCCTCTTCTTCAAGATTGAACAGTCTCAGATCTGTCAGCCTTTCCTTGTAGGCTGAGTTTCCACAGTTCGTGACAGCCTTTTGCTCTCCTTCAGTTTCAACTCTTAATGCTGTCCTATGAGGTGCGGGCAGTTTTTTCCAGTTGCTGTGACCAGTAAATTTTAGGCTGGGGAAATAGTACATACTAATCACTTTTTTATGTCACTTTTTCTATCTACTTGACTCATAATTTTTAAACTTCTGCTAGTTTCAAGCAAATGTGATGGTGGTTAAATGTCTCTAAGATATTAGGTCCATATTTACTTCATTTAAGAAGTACTAAGGTGTAGGAGAGACATGTGGTTAGAATGCTCACCAGTGAAAGACTGCAACATGACAAAACCCTTAGCAGACACTGAGGCACCTCCATAACAAAAAAGTGCTACAAACAACACAAAACTCATCAGATTTTTCCTTGTGCAGTATGGGACACACAAACACCCTGGGAGCTGGGGTGAATTGCTTCTATCCCTAACACAATAACAACTTGTAGAAATATGTTGGATTGGCTGGCTCCCTGCCAGATACATTCATCATTTTCCTCAATTTCATAAAAAACCCAGTAACACATACCTGTGGGGGAGGCCTGGCATTGTGTCACAAGAAAGCCTCAGACACCATGCCGTAACAGGGGACCATTTCAGGTGTCCTGATGGTGCAGTTCCACATCAAACAAACTCCTTCCATATTTGCAGGCACACGGTCCAGAATCCAGGTCTTTGCTCTAGGACCTTCTCTGTGAGTAGTGTGATACTTGCTCCCTTGTTTTCCTTCAGTGAATATTAAAGGAATTCACATAAAAACACAGTCATTTGGACAAAGTGCCTAAGGATGCTGCTTTCCATTCCTGTAGTATGGAGGTGACGATATTCTTGTGAATGAAAATCTCTTCACAGCAGGGGATGCAGCGAAAACATGCTGCACCAGGCACCTAACAGAAAAAAGGATTTTGTCCTTCACCAGCAGCTTTTTCAACCTAGGCTTTGAGACTTTATTCAGAGACTTTCAACTCTGAGCCCTAAAAAGGAAAAAGAAAAATCAAGGGGAAAAAAAAGAATGAAAAAAACCCCACAAACCCAACAAGGAAAAAAATATTGCATGCCACTTAATTGTAAGAATCTGTAGATTATCCCTGTCACCAGTTGCCCATCCATTAGCCAAACTGACCAGGGGCCCCAGACACCCTCTGCTTCCTGCTTAGAAAGTGATGCTTCAGAGCTGCTTCCTGCTGCAAGCTACAGAGAATCCATAGACTTCAGCCACATAAACAACAAAGGCATTTTTCCCTTCTCCAAAAAGCCCTTGGTGGGAAAAAATGACTAGATAGGGTAAAAGAAGGAACAAATCCTTGAATGAAGGGTGTGTAGGACCGTGTTGTACTGGCAGGAGTAATTATGCAGAGTTTTAGGACACAACAGGGACAAGTAAATAAACAATGACATAAAATTAGTTTTTCAAAGGTGTGTTCCCAAAATTCCATAATTACATGCCTAGGAGAGACATATCCAAGGCTCTTTAGATAAGTCTGGGGCTTGACTGGAGTGAACTTGCTCTTCCCATTTTGTTACCATCAGCATCCAGCCAAGCTAGAAGAAAACTGCTTTGGGGATGTGCATGCACACCAAACTCACACCTCCTGTTTGTAGATGGACAAAGCCAAATACAAAGCAAATATCCCTAGATGTCAGCAAAGGTATCAAAGTTTTTGGCACACTCTGAAAATAGAAGCATTTAAACCTCCACCTTTAGGCAACTCTGTCTGAAAATTAGTGGGTTTATGCCATCTCATTCCTATTTCCACATCTGTTCTCACCTGAGACAATTATTATTTCATTTCTAGCTGGAAGGTTAGAATTTGTCCTTTGCAATGCCCCTTGCAAACCAACATGTTTTGTAAGGTCTACACACGAAGCTACGTGGTGGTAAATATATTTCTGATCTTGCATGCCATTTCCCTGAATGCCATCTCATTTTTTGAAGCGGCATCTTGCATGTACTTCCACGGCTGCCTCACCAGAGTTTATCAGTGTGCTGGGGATGCACGCCTGGTGGGAGCTAGGGCTGCAGTGGTGCATCTGCAATGTGGGCACAGCTGAAAGGAGCATCCCCACCTGCATTAGATGCTGAAGAGCTGCAGCCGCGGCACAGGGGTGTGCCCGGGAGGCGGCACAGCTGCTGGCTGCTGCATTCCAGATGTGTTCTTGCATGGGATGCTGACCCCTTGCAAACTTGTTGAGCTGCAGGAGCAGGAAAGCACATAATCGGTGCTGCCAGGGCCAGCCCTTATCTCCCCCCAGGTTGTTATTTGAATAATTAAGCAAACAAAGGGCCCTCTGCTGCTGCTGCTCTGGCCTCTGTCCGGACGGGGGGAATCGTGACAGGTCCGGGAGGAGACGGGAGGGGGCTTGTCCGGTTCCTCTGCTGCTTCTTTGTGTCTTGTTTTCCATGAGCTGCTGGCGATCCGAGGAGCAGATGCACAAAGGCTCGCCATCCCTGTTTGGCCAAGACAAGGCTGGGTGCCCCCTCCCATTGCTCAGACCATTCCCAGGGTCTACTCATGGACACACCGGTTTCAGAATGGAAGCTGCTCTCCCCGGGGCTCCGGGAGATGCTGTGTGAACTGGGAGTCCATCTGATGAAACATGGGGTGGTGCACAGGGTTTGCATGCTGTCCATCAGCCACCAGTTCTTCCACAGCTCCCCGAGTCTGGTCTCATGCTGGGCTGAGATCTGCTCGGTGTGGCAGGATGGCTGAAGTTTCATGGAGCTCCTTCTAGCCCCCACGTTTCTGTGTTGTTATTGTCTGGCAAAGGCAGAGGCACTTTTTTGAAGTAAGACAGATTTTAAAAGTCTTGCTGGGTTTTCCTGTTATGCAAGGCAGGGGAGAATCCCGAGACAGAGAGTAGAGTATCTTTAGAAGCCATTGCAGGCTGGATGTAGATCCCAGGAAGCTTTCCACGTTCACACTGTCTCTGGAGAGGGAGGAAATCCCATCCTGTACTCAATGAACTACATTAATATGTTTGGCTTCTCTCACTAGATCCCTGTGGTTCAGCGTTGATAGTATCTGGTGCAATTGGGACTGTGCTAGATACTCTGAAGGATGACACAGAGATCACAGCCTAAAAGGCTGGATGAGGAAGCTGCCATCCCTTAAACCACTGGGGTTTTGATTTTGTGACCAGACATCTGTGTCCCATAGCTATCACAGCAGCAATGTATTTACATGAATCTTTCATTTGGATTTTAGGTGACTGTCTTTCTTCTCTGCTCTGATTTTTCTCTCAGAGGTTCCCCATGACATCTTCCAGTGAAAATCCACTTGCAAAAGCCCCACTGAAGCTCAAAATAGAAAAATCAGTTTAGTGAAGTACATATGACATCATAGATCATGTAAAGTCACCTTACATCTTTTCCAATTCCCACTTTCCCCAAACATCAACCATTTTTGGTGATACTTGACTCTAGTTTTTATTTGATCTTCCTAGAGGATGTCTCACCAACACCATAGAAGTCATTTGAATCAGATGAAAAGTCGTGCATCTGTTGAATGACTCTTGTTAAATAAAGTAACTTTTGTGCTTAAATGTTTACAGGGTTAGGGCTCCATTCAAAGAAGTTGCCTTCTTGTTCTCATTGGTACCACAAACGTCCCTGGTACTACAGGGATGGCAATTCATGCACTGAAGCAGCAGTTCCTGCAGAATTGTTCTAGTTACCAAGCTTATACTGAGTCAGACAAAGTGCTGAAGGATGTGTCCCGTTTAGGAAGCACAGTGTAACAACTGGGACCTCACTGGGATCACTCAGGAAGATAAAAACAATTTGTGCATTTGAAATGTAGAGTTCCCTGTGGATGAACTACAGTCACAACATGCAAGCTCCTTGCTACCAGCTGCTCAGTCTGATGCGTGCACTCACCAGGTTTGTGTTTGAAGGGTCAGCTCCTCTCTTTACTTCCCTCTCTCAGGATGCTGTAGGGAAGAAGGAGGCAGAGGACATGGTAAATGCCAAAGGGCTTGTAGAAGGCTAGCATTCATCTATCTTGGCTTAGATCTGCCATGGGTAAACAGTAGGTATTTGTTTCCATAAAACTCAGGCACCACAATAATTTTCAACAATAAAACCAGCCGCTCCTTCCAAACCACTCACTTAATAGCAGTGACTGTGCATGAAAACAGAGCCCAAGTGGTATTGCAGTAAGCTGTAGCTGCACATCATCTGACTAAATTTTGAAAAGTTACTTGTTAAAATCAATATTTTCTACATCTGCATTTTGGAAGCTCAAGCTGGAATGCAGAAAACATTAAAGTGAACTGCCAGTGATTCTACTGTTTTCTATGGATCCTGTAACAATTTCATGTAAATAGTTTTTAACTCACCTCTATAATTTAATTTTCTTTGTTGACTACCTAAACTGTCTTTGAGGCAAACCCTTCCTGCAAGTCATCCAACACTTATCAAATTCTTTCTCTTTGTATTCAAACCCAACAAAACCAGCATCACCACAAATAAAGTTAACAAAACTGGCGTTTTTAGCAGTAGATACCTTTGGTTTTCACTAAGTATCTGTCGCTAGCACAGAAACCTTACAGGCAGCCTAGTTTCTGCAAGGTCAGTAGTTGAACTCACTGACAGAGTTCCCCAAATCACTCAGCAATACCAATGACCTGACCCTCAGTATGATGGAGGTGGGGTATTAATGAGGGCTGCCAATATTCTGGTTTAAGAGCTCATAAGAATAGCAAGTGGAGTTTTTATTTGCATTATGCTGACTTGCTGCCACTTGAATCACGTGAGTCTTACTTGACTTTTCATGGATTTTATTTGATCTCTAGGAAAACTTTGGCTTCTCCAATTCCCTCTATCTTTCTGTGAGCAACAGGGGTGTAATTTCAAAGGAAATTACACTCTTTCCCCAGTACAGTAAAACAGCTGGAATTGCATTGCATGCAAAATAAAATCACTGCTTCATTAACTTAGTCATTTGTGGACAAGCTCCCATGCAGATTTGTGGGGAAAGAGGATAAGGCAGCATGTAGAGGTACACATATGTATATGAATGCACAGTTATGTACACAGCTGTTCTGTACACAGCTGTACAGTGTGTTTCTATCTGATTACCTGTTTATCTACCTGTTTTTCTACATACCTTTCTTTATTGATCTTTCTCCCCCAGAGGCTGTATATTGTCCGCATGGATAATGCATTAATGATCACTGCGTGTTTATTTTTCCCAAAGGACTACCTCACAAACTTCTCTTTAACAGTCACTAGTGAATAATTTGGATTAAAAGATTTAGTTCTGGTTGGGGAGGGGGGTTAATTTTTGTTAAAATAAATCCAGCACTCGGTGTGAGAGGGCAATGGCTACTGCCCTGGGGAGCATCCCACGGAGAGCAGGCTGCGGATGCTGGCGGGTGGGAAGGGCAGCTGTGGCAGGCACTTGTTGGATCCCATCAGCTGGGATGTGGGCGGTTGGGTTGGTTGGGTACATGCTGCAGGGTCAGGGGACTTCTTGCGAACTCAGCACTGATGCTGCCAGACAGCTCACTACAGCAGGAACATGGCTGTGTCTCACTGGCAGTACCTCATATGGCTACTTCGGGATTTTTTTCTGTTGGGGCGATTTTAAGAAACCCCAAAAAACCATGATGAAGCGCCAGACGACGCCGAATTTTACTGCCGAGGCCCTTCTGTCGCCGAGTAGGGAAGAGGGACAGCTCCCGGTGCCCGTCCGAAGGGGAGCATCCCGGCGGGATGCGCAGGGGGGCTCTGGGGCCGGGACTGGGGGCGGGATCGTGCTGGAAGGGCGGGGGCTCGGCCCCGGGCCCGCCCCAGGCACAAGAGGGGCGGCGCCGCTGGCCGGTGTCCCGCATCCCCGCCGGGCGGTGCGGGGCGTGCGGAGCGGCTCGGCTCGGCTCGGCTCGGCTCGGCTCGGCTCGGCTCGGCTCGGCTCGGCTCGGCTCGGCTCGGCTGGACGAGGCGCGGGTGCCGTCGGGCAGAGGGTTGGCAGCCCCGGCGGCCGCGGGATGGAGCTCGGCGCGGCGCGGCTGCTGGCGATCCTGCTGTGCCTGGCTCCCGGTAAGCCCTGGGGTGTCGGGGAGCCCGGCGGGACCCCGAGGAGGAGGGAGCGGGGATGCCCGGGTTTGGCTTTCCCGTGGGTTTTTGGTTTTCCCGTGGGTTTTTGCCTTTCCCGTGGGTTTTTGCCTTTCCCGTGGGTTTGTCTTTCCCATGGTTTTGTCGGGGCTGCTGGAGCGGTGAGGCAGTGCGAGTCCCGAGCCCTCCTGTGCTGTCCCCTTGGTCTCTCCTGTCCGGCCGGCTGGTGCTGCCCCGTCGGAGCGCTGCCTGCCGCGGCACGGTGTCCTGCTCGCTTGGCTCCATCAGCTGTCGTTTCCGAGAGCAAAATGTCCCTGGAGCCAAACGCGGGAAACCTGTCATCAGCGGAGAACCTGCTCGGAATGCAAGCCATTAAAACGCTAGCGGCACCGGGAATGTCCCGGTCTGGCCACGCTTTCTTGCTGCCCTTTGAAGCCGGCCGAGCTGTCACGGCTCGGCCCGCTGAGGAGGGATTCCTGAAGGTGATGGCAGCAGCTGGGGAAGGCTGAAAATCTCTCGCTGTGCTGCTCCCAGATGTTGCACAAGCTGGGCTGGCGCTTCAGAGCAAGCACTGGCACCCAGATCAGCAGATGCGATGCGAGCCGCTGTGCCCACAGCCCGGTACTAATACAGCTTTGCCTAAGCTTAGGAAGAAGGAGATAAACTTAAAAAAAATCATGGCATCAAATAAATTCATGGGATCTCAAATTTGTGACAAACTGTGAAATAGTTTCTTTGAGTAATTCATTGATGAGTAATCTCAAAGAAGTATATTTAATTTATTATAAGAAAAGTTGGTAATCCCCAAGGGAGTGAGATCATCAGATGAAGGTTCACTTCGTTTCAATATCCCACATCCTTTTGTTAGACCTTGAAGTTGGCAATGCAAGAAAACAGGAACTCCACCCTGGCTGGCTGAATTGTAGTGCTCCGCAGCTAGCTCCTGACCATCTGCCTTTGCTTCCTGTTATGACAGAATTTTTGAACTTTTTGGGATGTGTGAAAAATTATGATTTACCCTTCGCTGCTAAATAGATGATGTGAAAGTGTCCACTTAAAACCTGCTGTGTATTCCTGTATATAATACATTTCTGATTGAGTAGCATTTACTTTTTTTATTGGGTTTATTTGAGGGGTTTCATATATGCTTTTGCAGGTTTATTTATTTCCCTGGATCAGCCAACCCTTAGCATCCAAAAAGATGTCCTCACAATAATGGCAAACAACACACTAAATATTACTTGCAGGTAAGGACAAGTCTGTTCAGCCTGATTTTGATGATTGATAATTTATGTAGTGAGCTTTTGCACAGAATCACATTTGATGTGATCTCTCTTCTGTCATGCCTCCTGTTTTCTCTCTACTCCCTTTATGCCTTCTGCCTCACTTTTCCCTGACAAGTTTTAGAAATTATGTGTGAGGGTTGCAGCATGAGAAGGCTAGGGAATGTTGGGTGGCTGGGAGGAGGGAGCGTTGGCTGTGTCCTTGTGGATCCTGCTGATGAGCTGTACTCTCAGCGCTCTCTTGGGGTGCTTTGTCACTTAGATTCAGCAGAATGTAAATCTCAAGTAGCTTCCTTGTAGCTGTTAACAATAGATTGTGTATGTGAATTTGTCCTGTATGGTTTGGTACTCTCTCTGTGTAAGGTGAAGCCCATCCCTCTCCATAGCCACAGAGACTGGTGGGGCTGGGGTTCATATCAGAAGTGTCTGATTCTCTAACATTTGCTTTCCCAGCGGTCAGAGACCACTGGAGTGGTCGTGGCCAAGCAAGCAGAGCAATGCTGGGAGGCGTATCTCCGTGACAGACTGCAGTGATGGCCCCTACTGCAAGACACTTACTCTGAGCAAAGTCATTGGCAATGACACAGGGGACTACAAGTGCCTTTACAGGGACAGCCAGGCAGCTACAACCATTTATGTCTATGTTCAAGGTAAGTGCTTACACAGCTCTCGGGTTTCTCTTTCCCTAGAGTCAAGAGAAAAAAGGAATAAAGTGTCTCAAAACAGTTTTGATGTTAAAATTTATTAATCCTGGAATTTTTGATCCTAAGAAATGTTTTTCTCTTTTTCATGTTGAGTAATTAAATTCAGGTATGCTGGTTACCATCAACACAAAGGCGTACCTATAATTCTGAACTGACCTGCCATACGTAGCACATGGTCTGCTGTTCTCCACCCAGAATTTAGCATTGATATCTCTGCTGAGCTCTGAGCTTGTCCTCATGAATGCAGAGCTATTACTGACCTCAGCAGGAGTTTCATATGAGAGAGAATTACGGAGATTTTATGTTTGTTAGAAATTACAGATCCAATCCCACGTACGATTTGTACCGATACCATTAAAAAAAACCCCAAAACTACCCAAACCTCAAAACGCAAACTTCCATACATTTGCTGACTGGTGGTGAAATCTATGTAGGCTGCAAGAGCTCAGTTTTCAACTGAGTATCACAGACACTCCAAAACCTCCAGTTATACACTCAGCTTCAATAAGTGCATTCATTGAGGCCTCTGCCTTTTTGCACTGATGGCTTCACCCTTGTTTCCATATGCATCCTGTTTCCTCTTCATTGTTAACTTATAGTTACCATTTTGAGAAATGAGATGTAATTTAGTACATGACTTAGCTTGTTTCATAGTATCATGGATCTATTTTTTTGGTATTTTGGTCTGACTTTGAAAAGGATGCTGCCATCAGGGGAGTCAGTGTAACATGTCACAACTTTTAACTGGTATTTCCTGTAATACTTATGCAAGGAAAGTTACACTAGGGTAAATTAGTTTTTTGTCAGCAAAAGGACTGCTGTAGCAGGAAGCCATTCTCCAAAGTGCACTCTGCTGCTGATAACTGCTTTGAGAATAATGATATTCTAAATCTGGGGTGTGGGGTGTCTATAAAAACATGTATCTTCCCTATTTAGTCTCATTATTTCAGTCCTTTATGACATGGAAAACAGTAATACTGACTTGTGAAAAAATAGGGAAAGAAGAAAATTGGAAATGTTTTCTCCACATCATGTCATGAATAATACCCACTTACCAACTGAATATTATTCTAGATTACAGGTCGCCGTTTGTGACTTCAGTTGGTGATCAGCTTGGCATTGTATACATCACTAAGAATAAAACCGTGGTAGTGCCGTGCCTTGGAACTGTATCAAATCTCAATGTATCTCTACATGCGGTAAGGAAAAAGCCTGGTATTTTTTCAAGAGTTAGTTGAAATCACTGTGGCATAAAAATGTTGTTTGAAGTATAAATATATTTCTTAAGAACTTCTTTGTGAGTTTTATAGCCTGTGATTAAAAGATGAGTGCTGTACCTGTACTCATCTATGGCACTGCACTCTCAAAGCATGTATTAATTCCAAGGATGTTCAAGTGGGGGCCCTGCAGTTGTGGAAGATGCTGGAGGTGACAATTCAGGGTCGTTTGATTTTTTGAAATCTGACTATGTGTTTTATCAATATTCCAAACAGAAATATCCAGAAAAGATATTTGTGCCTGATGGTAAATCCATTTCGTGGAATAATAAAAAAGGCTTCACTATACCCAGTCATTTAATCAACTATGCAGGCATGGTCTTCTGCGAAGCTAAAATAGATGATGAAAGCTACCAGTCTGTGATATACATAGTTGCAGTTGTAGGTAAGCCAAAGGTTTTTGTTTCTCTATTACCAATGTTCTTTTGCTTTCTACAGCATACTGAACCAATTACATTTGGTTGGACACTAGGTTATTCAATACTGACGATGCAGCTAATGCAAAATGGATGTTGAGATTTATATCACTTTTCTTTTAAATGCAGTGTATTGTGTTCTTTCTGGTTAATCGCTGGGATAAGTGCTTCTATTTTTAGTGTTTTACATTGGTGCCAGGGATATAAAATTTTTTCTTCTGACAATGCAAACCTTTTTCCTAAAATCCACAATGTCAGTCACAGCTGAAGGAAATGAGAGGCGAGCATCCCTCAGCAGCAGATGAAAAGAAATTGCTCTGAGGGGGTACAAAGGGAAGGGTGGATCTGAAGGTCTCACTACAGGCTGGGTTGTCTTGTCTCCCCAAAGACCCATGTCTTGACTCTCACAGATTTTTATGCTTTCCTGGTATATTTTTGTCAGTTGTTCATCAAACCCTAGAAATAATGTGATAATAGTTCTATGGAGACTTAAGCCTGAGATGAAGCTCAGCAGTTATATCTCTTTCAGCTGTGGACACAGTGACCATTTCAAGTGTCCAAATGGCACCAAGGCAGTCTCTCCTGGCTTCTCAGTAAGGCATAGCAGCCCTTCCCTCTTTACGCTCTGCGGAAGGCTTTTGTTTCTCCACCAAATTCGAAATTCCTCACTCTGATTTGCAGGAATTTCAGAATATCTCTAGAATATTCTGTTTTGAAATATTTTACTCCACAAAGTAAAATTTGGATAATTTACTGATGTCCCACTGTTATTCTCTATAAAGTTCCTACTTGCTGCTGGGAATGAGTATATAGCTCCGTTAGTTTCAGGTCTCACAAGGATAAGAAGAAGGTGTCTAAGGCATAGGAACTGTGTGAGTCACTGTCTCTTGCTTGCTCCCACCGCTGGAGGGGCTCTGATCAGATGCACACATCCTGCTGTGTCACTGTCTGACACGGGTCACAGCTGGGAAGTGCTCAGGATAAGGACATCACTTCTCTCCAGACTCCTTTGTACATCCATCATCGTGCTGCACTGGGGCATCAAGGGCCTTTCTTTTGTAGCTGGGGTTTTGGTTGGAGTCTTGCTGAATTCATATGGGAAATTTGGTGCTGAGTACTGTAAAGAAACCTCTTCTTACTCCCATGTTTCGTGTGTGCCTTTGTCTTTCTCTAGGGTACCGAATTTATGACCTGACAATGAACCCACATGACGAAGTAGAGCTGGCAGTGGGAGAAAAACTTGTTCTCAATTGCACTGTAAGGACAGAGCTGAATGTGGGAATTGATTTTAAATGGGACTATCCCTCCATCAAGGTAAAGTTGTACTAACCTACAGGTGCCTTCATCACAAAGCAATTTGATTTATTTAGGTATAATGTCACTTGCCCCTTTAAAACATTGAGAAGAAAATTATAATACACAATGAAATTTCTGGTATATACAAGTGTGCAAAGGGTGACAAAAGGAATAACAATGACATTTCCAAACATCTGTCTTTGTCTATTGCAGGAAAAACGTGCCACTATTAGGGATGTCAAAACCACTGCAGGAGAAATTAAGAAGTTTGTGAGCACCCTGACCATTGACAGTGTGTCCTTAAGCGACAAAGGTCGATATACTTGTGCAGCATCCAGTGGCCGTATGAACATGAAAAACAGCAGTTACTTTGTTATCCATGGTATGCCATCCTCCACTTTGGTTTTTTGGTTGTTTCTGATTTGGGATGAATTACTGGGATGCAGAGAGCACCTCGATGATGAAAGAAATGACAGAAAGGAACCGAACTGCAGCTAGAGTATTTGTCTTGCAACTAGTATGGGATTATTTTTATACCACAGCCTTAGTTAATAATAAGATTTTAAAGGATGTTGTATTTTACCGAAAGCTGTAGAATCCCACCAGAAAGTGGGCAGTAAAATAAACTGAGGTAAACTTCTGACCCTCTTCTGCACTGACCTCCTTAAGGTCCTGTAAAACTCAATTTGTGTAGGAGGCTTTGTGCAAGGGCTGCCTGTTCTCACTCTTGGTGAACTTAGGCTAGGTCTTGGTGGCTCTGTGACACGAGTCTGGGTCAGCATGAATGAAGCTAAGGAAATAAAACTTTCAGCTTTCGCATTAGGAATGGATGAATCAAATGGAGTTTTGGTCGTACGGAAATGCTGCAACGGAAACAGCTTTGGCTAAGTGAATGGATAAGTACGAGGCCACATCCTACAGCCTTTTCTCAACCTCCTCCTGGGCACAGCCCCAGCTCCACTAACTTACTTATAGAAAAAATTACCAGCATGAGAATGGCTCATTTTTAATCAACAAGTCAGACAAAGACGTTTATATTTTGAAGGAGATTGTTTTTCCTGAGGTCTGATTTGAGGGGCCAGAATATTAATGGCACGTTTAAAATTAAACAAAAAACTTTCAAACTTATTGTGGGCATAGTGATTCAAGATATACTGATTTTTCTCCTGGGTTCTTTCTGTTTTGCTCTTCAAGAGCCAAAATGAGATCATGTGCTATACTGAGTGTACCAGATACTAAGTCTAAACCATCCTAAATCTTAATCAAAAGGCTAATTTAGTCAAAAGGCTAATCACTGTTTTATGTCTGAATGCACATTTATGACTTACAACAAGTGATGTCAATAATTTCAAAGTACTCTGTGGCTGCAGTGGCTCAAATACATACTTTAGAATGGTCTGGGAGTATATAACTTCATCACACTGTAGTTTTGAATAGTCTAATTTCCTGGAATGAGTATATTGAGACAGTTTTATTGTATGCACATATGCATATATATACAGGTCTGACAGTTGGCACACTGTCCTGAGAACTGAGTCTCGTCTCTGCTTTCCCTTGGTGAGGGAACTGTTCCTCTGTTCCTCTGTGTGAAGGAAAGGTTTTCATGGTGGCATCTCTCCAGAGCCCAGTTTGGAGCCAGCTGTACTTTACCAATGGCCCATAATCCTGTCACTAACTTCTATTTGTCATCTTGTTAGGTGCTAACACAAATGGAAAGCACTTTTGCTTTGGTCCATGAGAAAAGACCATTTAGTTTACTTCTTTTTTTCCCCTCAGAAAGTCCTTTTATTCACCTGGAAAAAATGGAGAATGTTGTTGAGACAAGGCTAGGTGACACAGTCAGAATTCCTGTGAAGTTTAAAGGATATCCTCCGCCAGAGGCTAAATGGTAAGAACTGGGATAAATGTGTTTGAAAAAATGAGCTGTTCTTAGTTAAAGCAAATCATTAAATATTCAAAATACTCTGTATTTTCTTCAGGTATAAAAATGGAAAAGCCATCAATGCAAATCATACAGTTAAACTTGGCTACACACTGGTGATCACTGAAGCAACTGAAAAGGATGCAGGGAATTACACAGTTGTCCTTACAAACCCCATTAACAAGATACAGAAAAGACATACATTTACCCTGCTGGTAAATGGTAAGTGGGGTAGCGGAGGTGCCTTTCTTTCATGTGTGCATGTGGTATATTGCCATCCTCAGGCTTAATTCACCCCATACCTATGAATATTTAAGTACTGAAGAGCAGTCCTTGAACCTCAGCCCTAGGAGGGCAGAGGTGTCTGGTGTCTCCTGGTTCTGGGATGTGTTAGTCAAGAGGCTGCAGACTCCATTGTGATGATGTTGTGTGGGGTGGGTTTTTTGGTTTTTTATGTTTTGGGGGTTTTTTTCTGTATATTATTGTTTGCCTCTGTGTCCTGCTCTTTTCCTGCCCTTCTTGCTGGCTGTGCTGCTGGAGTCCTCCTCCCCGCCGCTGCATCCTGGCCCTGTCCCGCCTCACCCATCCTTCCTGCCCCACACAGGCTATCCCTCCTCTTCTGCCCTGCCCTCTACAACCCTTCTCCTCCTCCCCTACCTCCTCCTTTCTGCTCCCCAGGAAACAGCCTATGCTTTGAAGACAGCAGATCTTGGAAAGGGCAGCAAGGCTACGTGCGGTGGGATCAGGCCTGGGAAATAATGTGCATTTAATGTCTGGGAAAGGTGGTGGGAGTCCAGGAGCTGCCTTTTAAACCACGGAGTATTGAAGTGGGATTTTGTAGGAGATGCTGAGTATCCTGATCCTCAAGGTGTTGGGCAGGTTCAGCCCTTCCCCACACGTCCTTGGAGATGCTCTTCGTTGCGCTGGCATGGGGCATGGTGTGGGTTGGTCACCACGGCTCTAACAGGGGAGCCTGGAGCAGGAGAGTGACCTGCTGCTGTCTCCTGCAGTGCCCCCCCAGATCGGCGAGAACGCACTGATGGCCCCGGTGGACTCGTACAAGTACGGCTCGACACAGGCGCTCACCTGCACCGTCTACGCCGTGCCGCCGCCCAGCACCGTGCTCTGGCACTGGCAGCTGGAGGAAGAGTGCACCTTCAGCCCCCAGTGAGTGACGGCTCCTCCTGTCTTCTGCACCTTCTGTAGGCCTTGGGGTTTGTTTGGTGCCTCCCTCACCCAGCTCGTTACTGAGTGCAAGCCCGATGGCCAATGAAGAAAAAGATTGTTGTACTTAATTTGCAGATTGCTGCAGGCAGGCTCTGCAAAGGTCATTGTTGTTGGCAGAGGCGAGGGCCACCAGCAGAGAGGATCCAGCAGTGCTGGCATATTGCTGTCATGCTTTCCTGAAGGGCATCTCAACTTGCACAGGGTCTCAAATGCAGCTGTTTGCATGCCCTTCCCTCAGATCCCCCTGTTGTTTGGGCTGCAGGCCCAAAGCTCCATCCCAAACAGCGGAAATTTGCTGTTTATGCTAATTATGCGTCCTTGTGGTGTTTTTTTTCTTGTGCTCAAGTGTTGAGTGTGATGGTGCTCTTTATCTGTGTGAAAGTGTATCTCAGAGGAAGTGCACTGATTGATGTTGGGGAATGATAGAGAGAGTGCCTGACTGAGATTCACGCAGCTTCCCTTATCTGGGCCTGCCATAAGCCCAGATTTCCTCTAAAGAAAAAAAAAGGCCAGGGTTAAAAAAAAAAAAAAAAAAAAGCATTCTTCTTTCCTGTTGTTGTTTTTAAAATGATTCCACTAGTTTCTTCCTTTGGTGCCTCGTTGCTTCCTACACAATGGCTACTGTCCTCAAGAAATTCTTGTAGGGAGTTCAGCGATTTTCATGTCTCTCTGTCTTCCTTTGAACTAAATCAACTTGAATCATCCATTTATGAATGGAGGTTTGTTCCCAGAATAGCTGCTTTCCTCCAACCATCCCAACTGAGCTGACAAAGGCAGATTAATTAGGAAATTCACCTTTAGGCTTGGGGATCCTTTACTTTAAAGAGTTTGAAGGTCTCAGGAGGTTATAGGGTGAAATTTAATAGAAATATTCCAGAAGCATACGCTTCCCTCACAGATGCAGGCTGTGGCCAGTGATGCATCTGATTTATAAAGATCGGCATATTATAAGGAGAATCCAAAATACTTCTCTTGAAGGGCAAATATTCCTCTTATCCAATGCATATGTCTCTACTTACATTTCAGGAAAGTTCGCTCAGGAGCCAATCCATATGCATGCAAGAAATGGAAAGTGATCTCAGAGAGAAAGGGTGGGAATCAGGTTGAAATTAAGCACCGGGTCGTTACTATTGCTGGGAAAACAAAGGTGAGCATGTTTTCTTTTCTCTTGGGGATGATTAACCCTGTTCATCAGTCCTCATGTCTGGAGATACATCACTAGAGATGAGACTCTTTTCACCTGTTGTTAAACCTAGGGATCTATGCTCAGCTAGGCAGGCAAGCTCCTGCTGAAGCCAAGAGGTAGAGATACACACTTGCAGGTCCTTTGAACACTGATCCAAAGTGAATCTCCATTCAGGAATAAAACTTAGGTTTCAATAACTACCTTTTAGTGATCTAAAGTTAGGTAAGGTAATATTGCCAATTAATTGTAATAGAAGTCGGAAAGGCTGAAAGGCAGAAAAAAAATGTGGGTGCAGCATTTTTTAACACATATACCGAAGTCCACCCTCTGCTTCTTCCCATGTCCTTTTACCTGATTTTTACACAGTTAAGGACAAAAATGTAAACTTCAGAAGGAGACTGCTTTTGCCGTGCTGTGGATTTGTGCTTCGGAGGGATTTTTGGTTGTGCAGATATCTGCAGAGCTGTTGAGGTGGTTGGGCATTGCTTTAGCACTGATGTGGTATGAAATTGCTTGGTTGTTCTTTTGTAGACTGTGAGCACCCTCGTGATTCAAGCAGCAAATGTGTCTGCTTTGTACAGATGTATGGCCACGAACAGGGCTGGGTCAAGTGAGAGAGTGATCTCCTTCCATGTGACCAGTAAGTGCACCCTGCCAAGGAAAGCCATGTTAAATTAATGTTATTTTGTCTGTTTGCTGAGGAAAGGCACTTCAGTGATGTTACCTGATTCCTGTCCTTTATGAAATCCTGTAATTCTTTTGGATTTTAGGTTTACTTAAGGTTTTCTTTAGGCAGTTTTGAAAGTTGCCACAAATTTCAGCCAAGTGATGAGTTCTACTTGCATCAGTGGAGTGGCAGGCCAGTGAAAGTGATGCAAGATGGGCACTGTAGTCCCAAGAGTGACTACTGTTGAGCTTTTGCAGTCACTTAAAAGAGCAACAGAGAAATTATGGTACTGTCACGAAATGAGTAAAGACATACCATAAGAGCTAAGGCTGAAATGTTCTAAACCAGGGGCAAATGACTTCTGTGTCCTTAACAATTGTTCCCCATATTCAAATATGCCCAAATTTTGTTTTAATCCAAATCTAAAAACGAACTATAAGATAGTGCTAAGAATCGTCTTGGGTTGCTGTAAGTTTCTACAGAAATAGTAACTGTATTCATTACACAGTCCTTCATTTGACCCATTTGAAATGTATTGCTTTTAATGAGATTGTACTCCTTAGATAATTGATTAGTTGACTGGCTGATTGATTTTAATGATCTTTTAATGATATGTTTCTTTTCCTTATTTGCAACCAGATAGGATGACAAAATCTGTGTTTCCAAAATGACTTTTTCAAGTTTATGTTAGCCACAAAATGCACAATCAAATAGGAATTTCTTTTACTTTTTTAACTTACAGGGGGTCTTGAAATTAATGTCCAGCCTCAGAGTCAACTGACAGAGAAGGATAACATGTCCTTGCGCTGCACAGCAGACAAATTCACCTTTGAGAAGCTGTCATGGTACAAACTCAGTGCTCAGGTTTCACAGACTCCCTTTGGAGGGCTGCCCATGCCTGTTTGCAAGAACCTCAATGCTCTCCAGAAGCTGAACGAGACAGTTTCAAACACCAATGGTGAAAACGTCACCTTGGAGCTCATCCTTCGTAACATCTCCCTCCAAGATGGAGGAGACTATGTCTGCATCGCTCAGGACAAAAAGGCTAAAACACAGCACTGCCTGGTGAAGCACCTCACTGTTCAAGGTACAGATCTCTTACTCTGAAGCAAAATGAGTGCTTGTGTATGAAAACAATTGCAGTAGTGGCTGGTTTTGGTGCATTAGGCTTTGCATGCGTTTGGTTAATGGTGTGCTCAGTTTGTTAAATAGATTTAAACCAGTTTTTGTAATGCACACTCCTGGGGCTCATGCAGGCAGTAGGGACTGTTTCTTTAATACCAGGGAGGGAACATGACTGAGCCACTGCACTGTGCAAAGAGATGTGTTTGGCTTCTGCTGAAGTAATGTGTTTAGCTCAGTAACTTCTCAATTTTACTTTTCAGAACACATTTTTCTCTGTAGCTGTATATGCATGTGTGTATTCATAGCATGAATGTTGTTGCTTTGTGTGGCTGGCTCTCAGGTTTGGAATAGCACCTATAATTTTAAACTGCCATGAGTGATACTGGTATTCAGGCACAAGCAATGCAAGCTGATAATCAGTTACCTTTTCACACCAATAGTGGTGACTTTGCTTTGGAGCCTAGATGTCTAGATTGATCAGGCAGAGTCAGGAAAACACTTATGCATGTTCAAGGACTGTTCTTAATGGACATTTGATGGACTAGGAGTGTCAACCCCTCATAAGGACTCTGCACACAGAAATCGAGGGAAGCAATTTCTCAACTACTCCCTCTTCCCTCAGCAGCCTGAGCAGTTACAAATGAAATCAGCCAAAGCAGGTTATTTCAATACTGTTGAAATTTTCTTGGCTATTATAAGTTTTTCTTGTCATGTGGAAGTTGAACTATAATTTTAACATGAACACCGTGGCTCTTGGTGTAGTAAAAGGATTTGAAACTTTGTTACTGGGACATGAACTTCTACTATTAAAAAAAAAAAATTGATCTTTTTCTTAGTAGTCAGTAATTTTACTGTATTTTCAAACCAACAGAGCCCATGGCACCCACACTTGTTGGAAATCTGGAAAATCAAACAACAAATATTGGTGAAACTATAGAAGTGTCATGTGCAGTGAATGGCATTCCTCCTCCAAGCATCATGTGGTTTAAAAATAATGAGACGCTTGTGGAAGATTCAGGTGAGGATTGCTCACTTACTATTATCATTTAAAGGCTTTCTTTCATGGGACTGCCTGCTGATTTTCACCATGAAAAGTTTCCTTTTGAATTCTTAACAAAAAGTGGCATAAAAATAGCAAAACTAAGAATTGTAATTTTTCCCAGGTATTGTTTTGAAAGACAGGAACAAAACACTAACCATCCGTCGAGTGAGGAAAGAAGATGGAGGGCTGTACACCTGCCTTGCATGCAATGTCCTCGGATGCAGCAAAGCAGTGGCTTTCTTTTCAGTCGAAGGTTGGTGTTAGCTTCTTTCCAGATTGTGCATACAATCTTTAGAATAATTAGAAGGAAAATCTACTGGCTATCCTGATGGGAGATCTAAAATAGACTGTGAAATTTGTGACAAGTCCTGACCATTCCTATCAAGATCAAGCTGGGTGCTGTCATAGCTGTCGTACCCCAGCTGTTGAGGTTGATGCTTTCTTCTCCACTATGCTGCTTAGAGCTTTTCAACAAAAACTGGATCTATCTTAGTTGTGGTTGCAAAGAAAACTCTGCCAACCTATATTATGTGCAAACCCGTACAACAGAGCTATGTAAACATGCAGATGTCCTGGGGCATCTCTGTTGTCTAGGTAACGTAAATGTCATACTATGTTTTTTAGCATGGTATGTTGTACCTTTTTTAATGATGCCATTGCTTTCACAGCATCTAAGGAAAACATAGTGAAGACTTTGTTCAGTCTGTTGTGATTGCCGTCCCATTTCAGTGCAACTGGTAATGATTTTGAGGTGGGGGGACTCCAACCTTAATCTGCCACGCTGAAAGCAGCATTTATGAGACCCGTTCTCTCTTGTTCCAGTCCTGTTGTGGTTCACCAAAATACAAGTTGCAATGGTAAACAATAAATGGTAGCAAGACGTTAGTGGGTAGCTGGGACCACAGTGGACTTTCCATTTCCAAAGCGTTGGAACAAGAAGCGTCAAACTAAAAGCTCCTTGCACTTGCTATTAGTACATTTTCAAATTTAGTCACTGAGCCCTTTACAAATCTCTGTCTTTAAAGTCAGAGTGGTTGTCTGATCCATGCCATTAAAGTAATTAAACCAATATAATGTTATTCTTATAGGTTCCTTTAGGGTATTTAGATGTCAGGCAAAATGTTTACATGGGGTGGAAATTATCTGTGGATGGCATTGATGTAGATTTCAGCTGATGTGGTAAATATGGCTGGGGCAATTCTGTAGAAGTTTGAAATCTCTGTAGGACATACTATTTCACTCCAAGAAATTTATAGTGCAGCTCATGAGGGTCGTGCAATGGACTGTGCTGCTGTGTAGGAAAATCTGTGTGGTTCAAGGGTTGAAATACAGGAGCATGACATGGCAAACAGGGGCTGAAGAGGAGAGCTGCGTCTGTGCACTAAAAGGTGTTCAAATGGTATCTGCTGGCCACTGCTTTACGGGAAGGGGAACATTGTAAATAAGACCTTATTATCATGTGTTCTTGTGGAACCACATTTTTCATGCCCCAGCTGAATGATGTCAAGAGACAAGAGAGAGCTTGTTCTCTAGGTCATTCTCACAGCTCTTTATTTTCTATATGATGGGGGAATTTTTTTTGGTTTCTAGAGAATGAGTAATTAGTTTTTGGTATTCTAAAACAATTCTTTCTTTCCAAAATTCGAATTTTAATTTTTTATGTTTGCCAAAGGTCCAGACACTGTCCTTGGAACAGAGTCGATGCTGAGAAATGGGATGGGGTGTAAAACAGCATGAAACTGTAATATTCCAACATAAACCCCAAGCATTTTGTTTTGTTTTGCTTTCGTTTCCTTGCTCCATGTTGCACTTTAAAACGAACCTTCAGAACAAGGGCCGCCATTCTTTACTTTAATGAATGAACAAAACAAATATGCTTCCAACTATCACTCAAATATTCATTTATTTCTTCCCAGGCGCTGAAGAGAAAACAAATCTGGAGCTCATTATCCTCGTTGGCACTGCAGTGATTGCCATGTTCTTCTGGTTGCTTCTTGTAATCATCCTCCGGACCGTTAAGCGGGTAATGAAAAAATTCTCATACTGTCCTATCAGCACTGGTCTTGCATGACAAATGAGAGCTGACTTGAGGCCTTTTGTGTTGCTTCTTTCCATTGTTCTTAAATCAACAGACACATTTTTTCTCTCCATGCCATAACATTCTTGCCTGGAACCGGGGGCACAGAAATTTGTTTTTAATTGAACAGGCCCTTGCAAGAGAAAAATGTTTTCTCTGGTTCTGTTTATTAAAAAAAAAAAAAAAAAAAAAAAAGAGAGACAGAGAGAAAAGGAAAGTGCAAGTCATTAACAATGATCACACTCATGATGACACAGTGTACTAAAAATGGTAGCCTGGCATTTCTGGGAACTAATGAAACACTCTAAAGTGAGAAAATGGCATTTTGCCTGCACATTGCCAGCAAAAAACTGTGCAACTGCAACTAATATCATTTTCCAGGCCAATGGAGGGGACATGAAGGCTGGCTACTTGTCAATCATCATGGATCCTGATGAAGTCCCTATAGATGAGCATTGTGAGCGGCTCCCATATGATGCCAGCAAGTGGGAGTTTCCCAGAGACCGGCTAAAGCTGGGTGAGTTTTCATTGCATGAGCCATTTAGTGATCCTGCAGCCAGTGCTGTGCTGGAGGGTGTTTTGGGTCCTGGCTCCCCACAGGACTGCTCTGCTGCATGATCCCTGGGTGGGCTCTGTGGTCCCAGAGGATAGGATACATCCTGTCTGCATTTTAAGTCCTCTGATAATTCCTGCTTCTTGAGCTCATTTTGGAGTAGCTTATTTATTCTGTAACTTTTGCCTGCTGTGCCAAGCTCATGTTTGTTTTCTCCCTACAAGGTAAACCTCTTGGACGTGGAGCTTTTGGCCAGGTCATAGAAGCAGATGCGTTTGGGATTGACAAAACTGCTACCTGCAAAACAGTGGCAGTGAAAATGCTTAAAGGTAAAAATAATGACTACAACTTCAATGTGAATATACAATGCAGGGATATTTGTCAACACTATAACCATTGTACCCATTGCTGTAAAAGTTTAGTTTAATGGCTTTTCATGAAGCAATGATGAGAGAAAATACATGCCTTTCCTTCATTGACAGTTGGAGCAATGCAGCTGTGGTTTCCTAGCCACTGCTTTATAATTGTGCTTAGGTTCAGACTGTAAAGTTGCTCCTGCGATCAATTTGCACGTGTCCATTTTTGCCTTACGCATCCTCATTGGAAGCTTTCTGCAAGTCTCGAGACAATGGCTTAGGCATGCTCCAAATTGCGTTGTTGTCTGGAATAGCTTTCTCCTCACTGTAAGTCATATTATACTGCCTCACATTTGCCACAGAAAAGTTGAAATGTGCGGTTCCCAGACACGTTGTTCCTAAAGAAGATGTAATGGGGCAGCAAAACGGGGCTGCCAGCAGCTGGGGGCTGTATTCCACCCTGTGCTGTACTGGCATAGCTGACACAGCCAGCAAGGCTCCTTACTTGATGGGCTGGACAAACACCAGAAGAGAATGGGGAGGGGGCAAAACCTTTCTGTCCGTGATGCTCCTGACCTGTGTTGCTTTACTTCTGCAGAAGGGGCAACACATAGTGAGCACAGAGCACTTATGTCAGAGCTGAAGATACTCATTCACATTGGCCATCATCTCAATGTTGTCAATTTACTTGGAGCCTGCACAAAACCAGGAGGTGAGTAACTTCTTAGTGGCTGAGAAGGTGCTAATGAAAACCCTATTTTTTCCATTTCTGCTACATAGACAATCAAAATTCAAAATTAAGAACTGGAAAGAGTAGTTCCTTCTAACATACATGCACAAAAAATCTGATAAGAGTGAGCAGGTCCAAAGGTGGAATAAAGGTGAACTAAGGGTGGAATAGGGGCCATGCAGCTCCATCCCTTAGCTGTTCTATTACTTTGCTTTTCTGTACTTGATATCTACCTTTGTAGTGGACAGCCTATGTGTGACAGACTTCTGAGCTGAGTCTAATACCAGATTTAACAAGCTACTCTTATTCTTGTCACCAGCTACAGGGTGATAGCAAATTGGGACTTCCCCTCTCTGTCTTTGGATGGACTGTTGGTGCCTATGTGTGTGTGTGTGTGTGGGAGGGGAGATTTCAATTTGGAGTCCAGCTCTGGGTGGATGAATCTATTTCACTTTATAATCAGGGACAGATGTTTTGTTTAGCAATCCAGTACTGCAAACTAATTTGGAAGAAATTCAATGTAAAGTAACTCAGTAATAATTTTTCAGGGAAGCTGACTTGTTGGCTTACCGTGGGATGAAAATTTAATTTGTAAAGTTCCATGACAGAAGTCAGTAGTTGAAGGAAACATAATCCATAAATATTTATTTCCTCGTTTATTCCATAATAAAATAGAGATGGCCAGTATGTGGAACCTAGAAGGAAAATTTGCCACCACAGCATATGCCTATATGAAGTAAATTTGAACATGAAATACCATATTTAGATTGTGCATTAAGGCATCTATGTCTGAAACCAAGTTTCCTGTTTTAAAGTTTTAATACTTTAATCACCTGTAGAAAAATGCATGGACATTCACATGTGTATTTTATTGCAGAGATTAATAGCACTGAAGTTCTTTTGAATATTTATGTTGCATCCTTACAATGTCAATTAATTTGGCTGTTATTGGCACTTCAAATATAAGCACACCACTATACTTTTTGACATATGAAATTAAGCCCGTGATTTTCAAAATTATGTGCTTTGTTTTCTTCCTTTAAACAGCAGAAAAATGAATAATTTCAGTGCTTTTTATTACTGACATTTTTTAAAGCCTTTGGTTAGTGGAATGCTCTTTGAACTGTATGTATTTTTAGCCAAAATTTATGCTGTGAGATAAGGTGGGACATAAATGGTCCAATGAATTTCTTGATGTGTTGTACAGGCCCACTCATGGTGATTGTGGAATATTGCAAGTTTGGAAATCTGTCAGCTTACCTACGGAGCAAGAGGAGTGAATTTGTTCCGTACAAGGTAAGGAGTCAAGGTTAGCAGAAAAATGTTTGGTTTGGTCGTTTTTTTCCACACACGATATTTCTTTTTCTAGTGCAGACTGAAGCAGCAATCCCTGGGGACACTGAATGTTTTAGTACTTCTCATGGGAATGAGAGATGGCAAAGACATCAGAGGTCATTTAGTCTTTCCCCCGGCCCCTGCAATGTAGCTGTTTTGTTATTGTTAGCTTAAAATGTGCAAAGGAACTGGGCTTCCACTATTTCCTTTGGCAGACTATTCTACACTTGGCTGTATCTTTCAGGAAGTTTTTTCTGATTATCAGCCTGAATTTTTTCCTTTCTTAGTTAAGCTCCAGACCACCTTAAATAACTGCACTCCTTGCTTAGTGTATACATCCATCAGATATCCTTAGGCATCTGCTGTCACATGATTTTCGGTTCTGCAGTCCCTTGGCTCATTGCTGAACGAGGATAGCCTCGTTCATGTCTTCTGCTGTTAATAGTTTTGTGTAATTGATATAGCTCATGAGTTTATATTCAGCTTTCCACCTCCTGAATCCTTTGCAGAAAGGACCTCCATCACAGCACCCATTCTGCACCCTGATTTGAAAGAAGTGGGAGGATGGGGACTGGCATTTTCAAATTCATTTCTGGGCACGTCTGAGAGGAATCTTATTTCTGGAGAGCATCCATGCCCTCTGAGGGTCAGATTGCTGTATGAAGAGCTTGGCTGTGTGTACCCAGCACTCAGGGTCACCCTGGGGACCTCACCCTTTTCCACCCACAGCCAAGAGGGAGGTCCCTGGGCTCTACTCTGCCATGCTGGTAGACTTGAGTCTTCCTGCAGCTGCTGTGTTTAAGATCAGAGCTTCTTCCCACTACTTGGTTCTCCAGGGGGTTATTTTTCTTTATCCTTGGAGACATTATTTACTATTTTATATTGGCAAAGACAACTCGCTGCATCTTCTTGTGAGGTAAAAAGATAAACAAATATCTCAGAGGCCTTGAAGGAAGAGACAGGGTTTCATGAGAGTGCTGACCCTTGGTTACATAAGCAGTGACAATGGGATTTGGCAGCGTTAAAAAACAGCCCTGCCAGGGAAAAAATCACCAAACCAAAGCAGGAGAAGAGGGAAATATTTTGGAGGACACCTGTGGGGCTGGATTCCTCCCTAGAGGCATGCAGTGGCTTAGGAGAAGAAGGAAAGAAATAAGTCAGATTTTGGTGGCTGTTAGGGTTTTGGCCAAGGTACAGGTTTAGCAGAAGGACCTTTGCAGCAGCAGGAGGTAAAACCATAGTACAGAGAGACTGGAGTGTATGAGGGGGTTTGGCAGCATCCATCCACGTGTTTCACAAGTGAGGGGCACCAGGGACTGAGGACACCAGCTCCTCAGTGTGCATTTAGTCCCCAGCACAAGGAGATGTTGCTGGGGTTTGGCTGGGAGGTTGGGAAAGCAGGAGGAAGTTGTGCTGTGCAGTGGCAGAGCGTGCTCCAGCTGGTGAACCTGCATGGCCATGGGTTGGGTTTTGCTGGTTCTGTCAGTGCACCCGCCAGGTGCCACAACCAGAGCTGGCTTGGAGCAGAGCAGCTGATCACACCTTCCCTGGGCTGCTCTCCCTGCCTTCCCTGGTGACCTCAGCACAGACCGTGGGGAACATCACTGCCTTCCAGCAGAAGCTTCTGGCATACTTTCAGCTCCTGATTTTTCTCACCCACCCCTCGTATTTCTAGACCAAATGTGCCAGATTTCGGCAGGGGAAAGAGAACTACGTTGGAGATGTCTCTTCTGACCTGAAGCAGCGGCTGGACAGCATCACGAGCAGCCAGAGCTCAGCAAGCTCTGGCTTTGTGGAGGAGCGGTCCCTGAGCGACGTGGAAGAGGAGGATGGTAGGATACATCTTCTTCTGGTGTCATTGGTGGGACTGATGAGGAACACTGGAGACTGTGTGATTTCTGAAGCTCCCTCCAAACTGTGTGCAGGGTATTCTCTGGATGACCAAAGTTCCTGAGATATGGATTATCTAGATCAGCATCCCAAACCCCTCAGCCCAATTTCAGATAATGTCCTGTATGAAAAGGGTTTGGTTTTAGTGTTTGAGGTGTGTCTGTTTAACACCCCTTTATTTTCAGGGAAAACTGCAGAGTACAAACTCTGAAGGCAGTGCAGAGAGGGATGCACCAGCATGCTAACTGGATTTCCTTAATGTTTACCCAGAAGTTAAATACTGTGAAATGCTATTTGACTCACTGCTTATTAGCAGAGAGCTTGCTTTGCCTTCCTTCTGCCCAGGTGGTCTGTCAGGAACAGGAAGCCTGAATTATCCACTCATTCAAAGCCTCCCCAGGATGCACATATCCTCTGCAGTGGTTTCACTGATGCATTTGCCATGTTCTCCTTTGGCAGATGCAGCACAAAGTGCTCAGTGCTGCCATTTCAGAGGCTGCTAATTTCACCTAGGGGTGAGATCAGACTAGTTGGGAGGAAAGCCATAGCTCTACTGCCTATACCTCTACTACTACTAAAAATAATTTAGTGCAAAGAAAACATCAGAATGTGAACAGGGAGTATGATCTTGCAGTTTCAATGCAATCTAATAGGTAATGTCACACATGGACTTCATGCATTTCCACACCACCTTGCTCCCTTTCCAGTACTCCCTGGTGTAAACATTGACCCTCTGAGCTGGGATGTTGCAAGAAGTATGTAGACCTGAAGCAACCCTTACAGTGAAGTTTTTAGCCACCAGTATTGCAGTTCTTGGTAGATGTCTGCCTAAAGTCAAAAGCTGAGCAAAGTCACAGAAGTATTGATTTCAGCAGGAACTAAATGCTTAGGTATCTTTGCATATTTGAGTACATTATTCCTCCAGGTCACTAGACAATGAGGTTAGGGTTCTTCTACATTAAATTAGCAGGCTTTTTGCCAAATCAGAGTCCTTCTCTCTATGGCATATTCTTTCTCCATGAAGACTAGGTGGGGCCTCCCTCTTCTTGGTTTCTGAATTCATCTGCTGAAACCACAGAAAGCTTTACTGTCCTAGGAATTTGTGAGTTGAGTTTCAGTTGTTTTTCTTTTGGAATTGTTTCACAAATCTTACTTCTGAAAATAAGCAAGGAGGCCTAGGGTACAACCCATAGTCTCAAAGTTTATTTTGCACAAGATTAGTTTGATGTAAAATGGGTTGTTAGTTAAAATTATATAGCTTAATAAAAAAGAGCTTGATTTGCTCTTCCAGTCCAGTGGGGTATAAGGTTCAGATGGCCTTTTACCTAGCAAGCAGTTACTGGTGAAATCAGTGACAAAGGGCATGTTTGACTGTCGTCTGATTCTTTGCAGCTGGTCCTGAAGACCTTTGCAAGAACCCTTTGACCATGGAGGACCTCATCTGTTATAGCTTCCAGGTGGCGAGGGGAATGGAGTTCTTGGCTTCACGCAAAGTAAGGAACTTCTCAGGAAGAGTGGCATGTTATTTATTTGACTGCAGGAAGTAATGCTGTAGGTCTATAGAAGGAAACAGCATGTTCATCTTTGGACTGGCAGTCATCCGCAACATTTTCTTTGTGCTCTAAGACATACCCAAATCATTAATACTAGAGAGTGAAACGGCCCATGCATTTATTGACACAAATGTTAGTGATCTGTGTAAGGGCCATCAGTTCGTACAAGAATGGTTGAGTGGTTGGAGGAGGGGAACTCATTTATAAAGACAGTTAAAGGAATTAGGCACAAATCTCTGGTAACAGGAGCTAAACAAGAGTAAAAGATTTTGCTCTGAGGAGGTTGCTTGTACCTTGTGCACTGGGATTGGAAGGGCAATGTGACGAGAGACACTCAGCTATGAAACTTCATGGATGGCTCCTTGAAGAATCTCTTGCTGAAGACATCCTGGCAGTCAAGAGCACCTCACCCACATTTTGACCTTCTAGAAGTATTTTTCTGTGGTTTGCGCCTAAATATGTAGAGCACATGTTTCAAAGGATGACAATTCCAACAAGGATGAGGAATTGCCTGCAGCTGTATAGAAACAAAAATTACTTAGAAATGGTGGGAAAATGGAAGCACTATAGGAAGAACACTGCTCTAGAGTGCAGGCTAGGTGTTCAAGAGCAGACTTCAGAGTCTTTTTCTAAAAACATACTTTTGTCTGCCTTTCATGTGCATCCTGATTGACGTGCAAATGCAAAAATACCTGCTTCCAGAATTTGCAGTTTCAATCCCTGGTGGAAGCAAATATGTAGCCACTTTCAGAGCCTGACTTTTTTACTTCAGGCTGCTGAGGCTTGAGTTTTGAAGTGTTTGGGTTGTTAACTAAGCTGTTGTTCTGCATAGGTAGAGATGTGGACTTCCTTCTCTGTAGTAAAGATTAATTTGTCTTGGAATCAAGTCAGCATTTTAGTGTGGTGTTTTTCAGAGAAATAGTGGAATACACAGATTTGAGTGAACCTAAGTAAATCTAAAGGTAATCAGATCTGAACCTGTTTTGTGTCAGCTTCTTAGGATAATTAATTAGCTAACTTCAAAGGCCCTCTCTGCACAGTGGATAAACAGATGTATGTTTGGACTTGGGAACACAAGTCTCCGTGAGCCAAATCAGTTGTGACCATCAAAAAAGGACTTAAAATCAGCAACTGTTGATGCTGAGGTTTCTTTTTCTTAAAAGGTTTTAAGAATTATCTGGCCTTTGAGGGTAGGAGAGCACATATGTGAAAGAGATCAGCCCTGTGGACAGAGCTGTGATGACAGGCAGCATATGAAGTTGTTTACTTCTTTTTGCAGTGCATCCACAGGGACCTGGCTGCTCGTAATATCCTCTTGTCAGACAATAACGTGGTCAAAATCTGTGATTTTGGCTTGGCTCGAGACATCTACAAAGACCCAGATTACGTCAGGAAAGGAGATGTAAGTTTCAGATTATCTGTTTGATAGAGAATTGATATGAAATCAGGACTTCTTTTTTCCCCTTAAAGAGGTTTTTGGAAAATCAGTGTTTTGCTAAACTTTGATACCATTTTGTTTATGACAATGCTTTCAGGCCAGACTACCCCTGAAATGGATGGCACCGGAAACCATTTTTGATAGAGTATATACTATTCAGAGTGATGTTTGGTCCTTTGGAGTGCTGCTATGGGAAATATTTTCATTAGGTGAGTCACTTTTTTTACTGAGCCATCTCTAAGCAAAAAAACCTGAAGAAAACAGTCAAAGTGTTCTTGGATCCTCTGTAGCATTTTCTTTTTACTTCTTGAAAAATTCCTGTGTATCTTCTCTGTCAAAATAAAATACTCAAATTTTCTTTAAAAGGCAAATGTAGGAACATTTGATTCATTTGAAAATGTAGGCTTGAAATACTTCTTCATACAATTTCAATATGTGATGATGTGCCTCATTTACTCGGTTGCTGTTTCCATCATAAATATAAATTGTTTACACATCCAAACATACCAAATTGTCTTATTAACACAAACCATAGCAAGTTATTTGCTTGAAAATTAATCCCAAAATTCAAGAGTCTAATGCATTAAAATTACTGTTGCTTTCCTTTTAGGCGCATCACCATACCCTGGAGTGAAAATTGATGAGGAATTTTGCAGAAGACTGAAAGAAGGAACAAGAATGAGACCACCAGACTATACAACACCAGAAATGTGAGAAACTGTTCTTCTATCTGCCCACATTTACCCCACAGTACTAGCAGATGCAGGAGCAAGCAGTAGGTGCAGTTTACTTTGCGCTGGTATTTTAATTGGTTTGGTCATTCCAGGTACCAAACAATGTTGGATTGCTGGCATGGAGATCCTAAGCAGAGACCAACTTTTTCAGAGTTGGTGGAGCACCTGGGGAACTTACTGCAAGCCAACGTCCGTCAGGTACGTGGGCTGTATTCTCTGGTTGCTAAAAGCAGTGGCTGATTGTGTCCTGTCCTGCCAGCCATCGCAGCATTCCATAGATGGGTACTGTGCATTGGAGCTGTCAGGGAGCCTGACCAGCAGTTGGGTCTCTGACTGGCAGAGAGTGAATTGAGGTGTAAAGACCCCAGAGGTTGTGTTGTGGTAACCAAAAGCTACTCTGCCCTGGCAACAAAGCTCCCCATGACGCTGCTGCAGTCTTTGCTGGGGAGCTGTTGGCACGGGCTCAGTTCCCTGCTCTGCTGCTGATTTCTCT
>PYHW01010620.1:593849-606043 GCA_013186435.1 Turdus rufiventris | reverse complement strand
AATGCTTTTAATGGGCATCCTGGAAAACAAGGACACAACAGCTTCATTGCCTGTGAGCAGCTCCATGCAAATTGGTGTATTAAGGCATGGCCTGTGTGCAGACACTGCAGCCACCTGGGCACATGGCCCTCCCTTCCAAGCTCTTCATCTTGAGGCTTCCTCTTCAGTTACTGCTGAAGTGGGCAAGGCCAGGGTCATAGATGTGAGCCCACTGAGTGAAGGAGGATGGATTTGGCTGTGTGCTCCCTATTAGACAGAATCTCCCTTTCTAACCTCTCGGTGATGATGGGAATTACACTGCCCTCCTAAACTATCAGGCTCATTATCTTTGTGGTATTGGGATTCAAACATTAATAAAATCTACTTTTATTTTTTCAAAGACATCAATAAAGAGTCCAGTTTGTACATTATGTTACCGTATGTAATATAAAAATCTATATTTAAAAAAAACTTTCAAACTACTTCAAAGTGTTTCTTATTAATCTTCCTTCTTTAAATGTAGCTGCTCCTGCAAAGGTGGTATACTGTTCATAGTTTAATAAAACACCCACATTGTTGGGGTGATGCATTCTCCATGTATGTGCATGTATCTGTTTTTGTCTGTGTGCCTATTTAATTTTTGTGGTTTTTCACTGCATTCTACAGGATGGTAAAGACTACGTTGTCCTTCCTTTGTCAGTATCATTGAATATGGAAGAGGATTCAGGTCTCTCTCTCCCAACTTCACCTGCTTCCTGTAGGGAGGAAGAGGAAGTCTGTGATCCTAAATTCCATTATGACAACACAGCAGGAATTAGGTATTTTATATGGTGGACATCCTACTGGGGCCTCTGGGAAGGTTTTGTTCATGCTGGGGGAAGGGAAAATGAAAGGAAGAGACTTCAGCTGCCTGGTCCATATTTAACCTTCTCCATAGGGATAAGAAGGAATTTGTAAAGCTTTTGTAGGCAAAAGCTGGTTTCTTACCTTCCCAATTTGTAATTTTCTTATTTATCTTTAATGTTCCTACCCTTTCAAGACTTGGTATTCTCACTCAAAAACAAACAAAAAAAGCAAAACCCGTGAAAAACCTGTTGTTTGTGTTTTTAAGAACCAGAAAATTTAGAAGGTTTTACTGGCCCAATTCAGTTGTGTTCGCAGTGTTCTTGTGTTGCACCTGCCAAGAATATTAATGATAATAGATCTTTCATTAATAACCTCTTTGGCATTTCTCCTCCTAAAGTGAAACATTGGAAAATAGCTCATTAATTGATAGCCAAGAGGAGCATGAAGCAGAGCCCTCTGCCTCACTCCTTGTATCATAACCACCATGGACAGAGTTCCCAATGATTTGGGGTAGAGCAGGATAACATTTTTATGTGGTCCTAGAAAAGACAAAATAGGCACAATGCATGTCACACCTCACTTGAACTTGCAGTCCTGCAGCTGAACTCTCAACCCCATGTTTTACTAGTGGGGCAGTTCAAACTATACATGTTTAAAAGACAAAAAAAGCATGATTTAGCACTGAAAACATCGCACTTATTTTCCACTTTTAATACCTCATATATGGCTTTTCTTGGTCCCCATTTCCTGTTATGAACAGAAGTAAAAGCACTCTGTCAACGTTTTAAGGAGACTTTGAATCTCTTTTCTCTCGTCTTATATTGTGAAAGCACTTGTGGCAACCATGCTAGGAGAGGCAAAGTGAGGAGCTTAAGTCATACTTAGGGCTTTATTCTTATGTTGTGGTAGCTGAAAATTATTTTGTAGGCATGGATCTTCTATGCAGGTAGTGCTGTTCAGAAATGTACTTTTTAATCTTCACAGAAGTACTAACTATGAAAAAATATAATCTCTAAATCAAGGCTGGAGGAGGATAGCAAGCACAGGGAAAACATAGGGAATATTAGAGAATGTTTAGATTGCTGATAGAAATAAAAATCAGCAGGACCTCCTAACATCTGCCCTATTTGGCTTTGGAAATAGATATGAAATTTCTGAACCTTGAAAGATTGTCATTAAAAACAGTTAGGCGAGATATAGAAAAGCTAGTGTAAATTATAAAGATAATGCCTACTGTTAGAAAGAACAGAAAAAGTGTAATTCTGCAACCAGTTTAATTTGAATTCTAGGAATAATCCTGGAATAAACGTTCAGATAAATAATGGAAAATGCCTATAGGAAAACAAATAAATAGATTAGATAGCACTGTAGAGGAGCAGAATACATGGCCAGTGCAGAGAGCTTGAAAGAACTGATTTTGTTAAGTTTAGAAAGAGAAAATGGAGAGGGAACATAGTAACAGTTTTCAGTATATGAAAATTTGCTCCAAAGAGGGTGTTAAATGTTCTTTGTCCCCAGCATTAGGACAAATTTTATTTGAGCAAATATTTGGGTTTAATATTTGAAAAACATTCTGAAGTGTGATTGAGCACCTGAGCAGGCTACTCAAGGAACTTGTAAAATCTCCACCAATTTAAATAAATGTCTATTGGAGATAAGCAGGATGCAGCATAGGTAGACTCGAAGCTGTGAAAAGGAGTGAATGATGCTCTTAATAGTCTCCAGCTTTGCACTTCAAGTGGATGCAGATTGCTCTACTAACTCCATGGCTTTTCCTTCATTTGCTGTTAAGAACATAAATTTTCTCTGTTTAACTGGGACACCATCCATTTCATTCCACAGTCACTTAGGCAGAAAGCTGAGGGTGCCATTCTGTTTGCTGTATTAGTATCTCCATGAAAGTCAATTTTATTTTTTTGTCCAATATTTTTTATGGATTTCATCCTGAACCAGAGGGCTTCTTTTGGAGAAGAGCCTTCAAGAGAGATTTAGCACTCCCTGTCCTGATCCCCACAGCTTAAGGGTAGCAGTGTGCTGAGTCTGCTGTTGTTGTCCTAGGTCCAGCCAGGGGTCTCAGAAGTGCAGTCCAAAGGAAGAGGCACATGTTTGTGCTCCAGGCTTCTCTGTTTATTGTAGCTCTAAGCAAAGCTTGCAGGAAGTTAAGCCCTCCAGTGTAACTGAGGAAAGAAGCTGTTTTCTCAAAGCCAATTCTTAGAATTTACTCAGAGATCAATATTGTCAGGAGCAAAAGGTCAGAAACATGCCAGTTTCTAGGCTGTTCATCCCTTTCAATAAATAGATATTTTGGAGTTTGCATAATGTGTTTTGACAAAAGGATTAACTTCTCTGAAAAGAGATGAAAGGATTCTGATATCATTGTGCTGTTTGCAGCCAAGTTGTGGATGGTAGACACAAATTTTTTTTGTTTTGTTTTCTTTGCAGTCAGTACCGACAAGGTAGCAAGAGAAAAAGTCGCCCCGCGAGTGTGAAAACATTTGAAGATGTCCCATTGGTAACCACTGTAAAAGTTGTTCAGGAGGTGAGTCTATTTATACATGTTTTCCTTCTCTTGATACTTTTTTTTGTGTGTGTGTTTTTAATCTTTTTGCATTTAATGCATTTCCAACACCTTTGCAGGAGAACCAGACAGATAGTGGGATGGTTCTTGCATCTGAAGAGCTGAAGGCACTGGAAGAGAATGAAAAACAAGTGAAAATACCCTTTAGGTAAGGCTTGGGCTGCACATAGGATTGAACGTGACCTTTTACTGCAGTATGTCAGAAGACTGATGGGTTTGTAAAATTGTTTGGAAGACAAAATCTTTTCTTAAAGTATTTTCAAAAACAGAAAGCAAAATTGTGCCCCATGTGCCTGGTCATCAGAATTTGATATTAGGAGAGGGGAGGTAATGCAGCTTTTGGAAGACTCAGTCAGCACTCAGAAAGGACTTGTATTTATCAGCTGCAATAGCATCAACCACTGACCTGATGCACACAATTGAGCACATGAGGACCTGTCTGAACCGATGAACAGTTCTTGGTTTCTTGCTTGGGTTTTCTTTTTTGTTTTTTTTTTTTTTTTTCATAGCTGACACTCAATTTTTCAGGATGTACCTGGATGTATTTTCAGAGCGGTGTACAGGGGTTCCATTGTGCAGTTCACAGGAAGCACAGTGGCATAAATAGGGCTGAAACCTTATGTATGCTCTCTGAGAGCTTCTCAGGAATTATTTTTTTCAGGACAACTTCAGTGCAGATGAAAATATACTGCAGTTACAACTGCACCACAGCTGAAGTACAGCCTCTAAAAGCTTTCTTTCCATTTCATCTGCGGTCGCAATCTAACTCCTTGGATCGTCATAGAATTAAACATCTTTTTCATGCATTAGTGAAGTTAGGGCATATGAAAAGGTCTCTCCTTATAATGAAATGCATGTTTAGAAAGGCTTGAAGCCAGGTTTAAGTCCAACCTTTTGCTTTGGTTGTTGCTGTGATAGAAAGCAGCTGCCACCTGGAGTCGCCCACCTGCCTTCCAGAAGACAGCTCTCTCAGCCCTGTTTCTGATTGCTTTTGCAGCACCCTGGTGCCCAGCAAGAGCAACGAATCCGTCATGTCCGAGGCCTCCAACCAGACGAGCGGGTACCAGTCGGGATACCACTCGGATGACATGGACACCACCGTGTACTCCAGCGAGGAAACGGAACTCTTGTGTGCGCAGGAGGCTTCACCCGCGCTCTGCCGCGCTCACGGGCTCCCCTTCGAGAGCCCCGCGCCGCTCTAGGGGGAGCCGCCAGCTCCAGCTCCCCCCGGGATGTGCCTTCATTGCCTGGGCTGGTGGGATTCAGGTTTTTGATGTATTGAAAGATGGCATCCATGGGACTGAGAACAGACTTTTAGTTTTCCTGAAGATGATGCGGAAGCATCTGGCAGCAAAACTGCGCTGTGCCAGGCTGGGCTTCTTTCCTCAAGAGACGCTGGTGGCTGAGGGTGCAAAGTGCTGGCCGTGGTGTGTGGGTTGTGCCAACCCCATGGCAGAGGCTGAGCCTGGTGATGTTGAGCATCTGTCTGATGCAGGCAGCATCATGGCATTCGACTAAACTGTTTCTACTTGTACGAAATAATGGCACATCCCTGCTTTTGTGGGGGTTTTTTTGTTTGTTTTTCCCCTTGTGGCTGGACTCCAGGAAGGAAACAGCATGACACTGGCTTCTTGTTTCTCAGAGTTTTTCCTTGCTTGTACCTTCACAAACAAAAAGAGGAACCTCCAGCTCAAGGCTCTGGCACTCTGATGGCCTGAGACTAAACATAGGCTGGGCTAAATATAGGTGTGGGTGATGGTCTCTGTCCTTGGCAGAGGAAAAAGGCTGCTGTAAAAGTTCTCATGAGTTGCATTTTCTCAGTGAATTAGTAGGGAGAAGGCAGAGCATTGAGCCAAGTGATGGGACTCAAATAGCAGGGCCATGCCTGACCTCCGAGGATGGCTCTGCTCCCCTTTCATCCCCAGCACCCTCACTCATGCCAGATGCCTACCTGCCTCTGAGCTGCCTGAAACTGCTGCAGAAAATACTCCCCTTCCCCCAGATCACCACTTAGGCAGCCTCTGCAACAGGTAGAAAAAGCAATGCCATTTACTCAAGGACCACAGGAAGCGCTGTGGTTCTGGTGGGGCATCCTAAGGGCACCCTGCCTTCTCATCTCATTCCCCCTCCCTCAGATTAGGTCTGACTCTTTCACTTTGAAAACTCAAAGTCTGTTTGGAGTGGCAGAGATCTCAGTTTATGTAGCCTTGGGAATCCGTGACTGGTTTCATGGCAGCTCCGATCTTCTCCGAGTGATAAAATTGTGCCTAATTGTTGGACAACTTCTTACCTGTGCTCTTGTAGTCCCAGTACTCTATTGATAGACACATTGAGGACTACAAGATTTTAAAATGTAAAGCTATTTCTACTGAGTTCATTTTGTATTTTTATAAGTATTTTTTTGTTTGTACTTACTATAATGTCAAATGCTGGGAACCATGAATATAAGGCATATACAGTATTTATAGCCTCTTTATGTAGAAATAAATGTAATATATTAAAATATAAATATATATTATATGACAGATATTTTACTATTCACATTTTGTATTGGTTTTCTGTAGCATTGCAAAGGTGACCACATTTTTTAATAGCTACAACTTTTCACTTTCTTAAAAGGGACTGCAAATTTAGAGCTGGGGGCTACAAGTAGGTTTGTTTTCTTTTGTTATATCCTTTCTGTTGACAGGGAAGATTCTAAAGTACTACTTGTTTCAAGTCTACAAACATGTAGTAGGCATGTGTAGTAAAGAAACTTCAGTGATTTTTAGCAGTTGGCAATAAATACATATAGAGAAATGGCCAGAGGAAGAGACTGCTTGTACAAGCTGAATCTCCTCTGAAAGAGTTTATTATGTTCATTTGGGGATGGTTGATCTAATTGTATTGTGGCTTTTGCCTGGAGAGTGGCATTTTCCCTTAAAGCCTTATTCATCTTTTCTCGATTTTGTTTCTCCTAGCTCACTTCTCACAGACTAAATGTTGTCCTTGCTCTTGTGCAGGGAAGTCTTCCTTTATTTTAAACCTGTAGTTAAAGCTCCTGCCTTTTCGCTCTGTTGTCCAGTTTTTGACTTTCTCTTCTGCACTGCATAGGCCTTTGTTCTTAGGGCAAGGCTGTCCACTGCAGGGACATAACAGCTTATGCTAAAAAATACTGCAAGGGAAGTTAAACCACAAACTGCAGACTTTAATTCAGCTTCTCTTTACTGCAGTTCAAAATGAGACAGGCTACTGCATAGAGACAACATATGTCTAGGAAGTGAGAGATCTCGCTGTTAAATTCTTCTCAGGCCGAACATGGGACTAGTGCTTTCTACACATTATGTGCGTTACCCAAATACAAGGCTATGGGACGTAAAGCTGCAAATGTTTCTCCATTGCTTCCCCCTCAATCTAAAGCATTTTACAGCCAGGAAATCAGGAGCAGGGAGATCAGGTAGAAAAAAAAGGAGATGCTTCCTAGATCATGGGTAAGGGCATCTAGGAAGAACTTGTGTTTTCACATATATATTTGACATTTGTCTTGCTTCCCAGGCCAGGGTCTAGCCAGCAGAGTGTGCTCAACATACAGTGCTACATCCTTTAACATCCCCTTTCTGCAATATTTTTTGATATCTTTAATGAAAGTGCTCTTCTATGTCTTATTATACAATGGCCATAAAATACTGACACTGGCAAGATCTTGATGAGCCATATGTTGGAGGGTCCTGACACTGAGGTGGAGATGGAGATGTGTCATTGATATCTGCCCTAGACCTGCATTCCTCAAAGTCTGGGATATTCAGTTTAGACATCTCCTTTTGTAGGTTTTTTTTCCCCTCTCCAGCTTGGTGTAACACACAATATGTGCCACATAGACACAGTCAGATGCTTCCCTGTGTGATCACAGTGCCTTTAAAACAGCCCCCCATCACAATGCAGACTAATGAAGTTTCAAGACATGGCCATGTCAGTTACTAAGTTCACACTTACAATCCTTGTCAGCCAATTAAACTCTCTTCTGGGTCCAAATAGTTTTAAATATGCCTGGAAAAAGTGGCAACTAACACACACCTGCTTTAGGAGAGGAAATTAGTTTCTAAAAAAAAAAATAAACCCAAACCATATATTCACTGTCAGAAGCAAGCAAAGGTTCTATAAATGTGTTCATATATTTGGCATCCAGTAACACAATTCTTTTCTCAAACCATGGCCTTTAAACACCTGGACTTTTTGTTGTATTCTGAATACAACACATTCAGATAAACCCTCGTCAAGCCACATCTGTCTTTGAGATACTTTAAATTCCAAAAAGGATATTTTCAATGAAACAACAGACATAAATGCACATATTTGCAAATGCCTTGCAAACCAGCTTTATCTCTATCCTGCAGCCATGCAGCAAAGCATCAACATTTGGATCAGCATCCTTATCCATGAAATTCAGCCTAATTGGATCAAAGCCCAATGAGCTACAATAAATAGAAGGGACACCTATGAAATTGTGTATCCAAACATATCACGGTGAGCAGCTGGGTTGGAGTGAGGAGAAGCAGTGATGGGATTGACTCATCTTGTTCAGAGGGACTGACAGAGTGAACAGTAATTTCTGGTGGGTTGGGATGTGGGCAATCAAGCACAGCCATGCCAGAAACAGGCAGTTTCAGGATATGGCTCTTGTCAGCTCTTATCAATGTAAACACAGCCCACCTGAAGAATGCAGGGGTGTTCAAGAATGGTAGATAGGTCCTTCTCCCTGCAAGAGATATTGTAAAATGTGTCTCATCATTTGCATGGAAATGTCTTGGCAAATCCAGTCCTTGCCCAAGCTGTTCTTATTAATGCGTCTCCAGTTGCAAACAAGTGCATTTCACATGAGAATAAAAGTGTTAGGATGATACTGCATGTCTTCTGATGTGGTCATCTCGGCAGACCATGCCTGGATGCTTTTGGGACAGTGTGCTTATTAATTCTAAAAGCAGTGTGTGAGTAAAATCACTACAATCACAGAGCTGCTGACCTTGGGGACAAAAATTTCCTCTTCATGGCATCTCTTTTTATGGTTCCAGAGCTGGAAAACAACTGGGTAGCATGGATAGCCTCCAGATACAAAGCTGGAATTTGCTATTTTTATGCAAAACATTCCCAAACCATGAATCATCTGAGGTTTCCCCTCATCACTGATACTTGAGCACACACCCTGTGTTACCTCGCAGTGTGGGACCTCACAGAGCAACAGCAAGGGCAAGGAAAACAAAATTAACGTTTGTTCCTTCTAATTGACAAATTTATTAGGGACAGAAGTTAACCAACAAAGACCTTTTCTTTGGACTTCAGCCCTGTATTTTTATTCTGCCTGGCTGAGTGTTGCATTCTGTGTTGTAATATATGTCCTCAGCTCCTCAACCCCTGACATTCAGGCTGATTAAGTCCCAGAAGGTCATTGGGAAACATAGCAGGAGCTTGTAACATATGGTGCTGATAAACATCTCGACATCAGAGATAAGGAGCTGCTCAATGTAATCTTAGGAAGCTCAGGTTTTGTTGCCATAAAACTGTACAATGTAAAGCCTAATCTCTACACAGGTTTAATTAGCTGTTAAACATATCAGATTCATGATGAAGGGTGTTCTGGTTACCTAGACACTGTTCACTGGCTGCCTTCAGTTGGTTCAAATGTGTTGGTTCAAAGTATCTCTGCCCTGCACCTTGTTAGGATGACATGTTATGGTGAATGATGACTGCTCTGTAAGTTTTGGGGTGGAGTGGGGGGGAAATGAATTCAATTTCCAGACCTAGCTGTAATGTCAGACACAGTCTCTGGTGCCAGGTAAAATGGCAATGCTATGTGGTTTCCTAGGTTCTGGTTTAAAAAAAAAGACTTTCTCAAAAAGGTGGAACATATGAAATGAAGTTCAATTATCTTTTTTAAGGAGAACTGAATCTGTTCACCATTCCACAAAGATGTTTCCCTGGGCTCCATGCTGCTCTCTCTTTCAGTATAGTAATGCCAATATTTCACAAGGAGAGTTTAGTTTCCTTTCTCTTGGTCTGTTTTCACACTACAGTCAGAACCATGACTACCACTCATTGTAAAGAGCCATAAGGTAGTTTTCATCCTGCCCAGCAGGATGCAGCAGCTTCAATGAGGGTTTGACAGCCTGGACCTCTGCTTAACCCAGCATCACCCACTCTAGCAATGGCCTCATGGTAGTGGGGCACACAGCAAAGTCTGTGCTGCTGGCACCAGGCTCACTAGCAGGAAGTCAGCCTCAGGGTAACCTCTGGATGTGCTGAAGTCACACCTTCAGCTGCAGCATCTCCCCATTTGGGAATAACCAGAGGAATGCAAGTCTTGTCTGGTTGCTGGAGTTCCTTTGCACTTCTTGGTGTATTCCACACCCCCGTTGTGTCATGTACTGCAGCAGCAAAGGTTCTCTGTCACGTTTCTCCTCTCTCAGACTCATTTGAGGCTGAAGATGGCTGGTTGTTTTCCACCATTTATTCCCGGTGTACCAGACCTTGGTTAACTCTGCAGCTGATGGGGGCAGCAGGCAGCAGTGCCCTTGCTTTTGGGACTGACACTCTGCCTAGGCTTGGCAGTGCTGCATTGCATGGAGCAGTGAAGAGGAGCCAAAGACAGAAGGAAAGTTTTAATAATTGTGTATATCTTTTCAAATATGCGTGGATCCTGGATAGCTGTGCTTTAGCACCAGAAAGCAAGGAAGAACAAAGAGGTTTTGCTTGTTAGAGACCTTCAGGCTATGCTGTTTGATTGGAAGACCAGCACTGCCTGCTGCTAGTTATATAGAGGCCACTTTACAGTGCATATTTCATGCAGAAGTAGGGCCCCTTTATTCCTGGGAAGGATAATCCCTGAGATTTTCTAGGGTTTCACTTTTAGACTTGATCCATTTATTTCTCTGTTCACCATGTTCAGGCTATGGTTTAAGAGCTGATCAGTTGGGCAAGGTATCTGAACCAGCAATGGACTCTTATGTTCAATATCCTTTGATGGATTTTCCACTTTTTGAGCTCGTGTGTAACCCTTAACTTCTGCAACATCCCGCAGCAAGAGCTGTTTGATGGCCCAAGGCATTTTCCAGTACATTTATCAAGCTTCCCCTACTCACTTTCATGGTATTATTTGGGACTCTATGGCCAGTTATCCCCCAGTCTTTCCCTTTCAAGTCAGAGTATTCCTGTAAAATCTGTTTGCGTCTCCCCAAACCTGTGACTAGGGCCCCTTGGTGAGAAGGTGACGTGTCTGGCACGATTCCCGAGCAGGTCTCCACAAGCTCCCCGGATTCCATGGGGAGGAAGGAGGCGGTGGGGCAGGCAGCAGAGGATGGTGGTTCGTGTGACGGATGGAGAGCGGCGTTGGCCAGCATCAGTCAATGTCAAGACCCGGCTTTGCTGACATCTTCTCAGCACTGCTATTTTTGGCTGGTGAAAGGTTTCCAGGGGCTGGGCTGCACCCATCTCCTGTGTGCAGCGTCACCCTGTTCCCAAGCTGTTTGTGCTGGCTCCTGGCTGGCTGCGGGGAGGGATAAGAGGCAGAAGGCAGGGGCTGGATGACTGAAATGCAGCACAAACAGGAGCACCATTTACCACCAAGAACCAGCTGAACAGAGGGAAAGCCAGGCCTATCTTATCAGTTGCTTACTGAGTTAAGACTCAGGGGTATAAAAGCTCTCTTTAAACTCTGGGTAATACCCATAAACAGAGCTCTTAGGAGATAACTTCACCAGCAGAACTTTTTTTGGTGCACTTATGTGTAGTTTTGTATTGCAATCACAAAGACATCTTTATATTGTCTGATAAACTTCTCAAACTGGCAACAACTATTTAGCATTTCAGTATAGTTAAGTACTAAAACAGCAGGGAGTGTGCAGCTAAAGCAATACAATTATTAATGTCTGTTTGGTAATGCTATCAGAATAATAGCTTTAGTCATTTCAAGCCTGCTCCCGGGCTAATGTTGCTAATTTTTCAAGAGGATTATTGAGTTTTATTAGCAATTTGCTTCTCAGTATAATTATATAGCTATTAGAGAAATCAATATTGTATCATGTAGAGTCCCTTAATAACTATAGTTTGTTGAGTCTGTTATGGGGCCAGCTTCGAAATCAAATAAGGAGGAATCTTTATAATTCTGCTGAAACTGGGCTTTGCATAATGAGATAGATGTCTTAGACATTGAATAAAAGGTTGCAAACTCTGTCCACAGTCTTGAATCTTTGCATTCAATTAACAGTTTTAGAATTAGACTGTAGAAAATCATTGCTGTGTGTTGAAAAAATTTTCCCCCTCCTGACTCCTAAACATCATTAAAATTCCTGACCATTACATAACTTTCAAGGAAATCAATATACTCATACAAATATGTTTATTCAAATCACTGTACCATAAACATGTTTGTCAGTTACTGCAAAAATTCACTAGCCTAAGGTGAAGAACTCTTTGCCACAGAAGTGTCTGTGACAGATTTCTCATCTGAATTGAGGAAGTGCTTTTTATTTTTCGTTATGTGATACTTTTTCATTTTAAAGAGCATATTCCTACGTTTGGCGATATTGCAGTTCATCAGAGTTTAAATATCATGGTAAAAAAATGCAAGGTACATCTCAGGCAGCTCTTGTTTCACAATCTGTACTTGCAGTATATATGCTTTCAGTATAGCTCAGCCCAGCATTTCTCTGACACTTACTCTGACATAAAGTGTCAGAGTTGGGCAGTTTCTTCATCAAAAGAAACACCCTCACTTTGGTTTAGGACGCTTGGGCTTAACCTTTACCCCATGTTCTGTGGG